>KN837105.1:638690-652390 GCA_000827215.1 Sphaerobolus stellatus SS14 | reverse complement strand
GTATGATGGTGTGATGATACGCTGTGCAGAGCCGGTGGGAAAATAACGTAAATATTGAAGGGTCAAATAATCAGCTGAATGATAAGCGAGAATGAGCACATGGTGCAAAAGATAAAACAGATAAGAAAGATAAAAGAATCTGGTCGGAAACAAAAGGTTGAGTCAACAAGAAAATAGTAAGAGCGAAAGCTGCACGGGGAAAGTAAGCTGCACGGAAAAGAGTCTGAATGAACGAATACAAAGTGAATGAATCAAATGAATGAACATGGATAGAAAATAATATATGAATATAAGCCAGTCGGATCAATACTTGACAACCACCCACTGGGTGTGACCAGTGCTCAGCTTATGTCAAGCACTTACTGGCATACATGGAACACTGTCCGTCCAAATTCTCATTCTCCAGGGATGAGACTTTAGGCTACCTTGAGGAGGCCTGGCCCAAATTGGGCCAATACATCACCGACATTGGTGATGAACACGACACTGCTGAAAAGGAGCTCACAGAGGAGAAGTCAAACAACTATCAACTTCAGGAAGAGATCGATGATCTTCTAGACAAGACCAAGGCCTTGGAGACTCAAATCACGAGTCTCCAAACAAATTCCCAAGTCAGTGACCGATCAATTACGGTCACCTCCCCTACCAAAGCCTATTCTTCAGACGTCGGTCCACACCCATTAGCAAGTCCTGAGACACGGACTTATTCTCATAAGTGTCCTCGCAAATTAATCAAGGACTCTAGTTTCAGGAATCATGTCCTGCTGTATGCCGAGCAACCAGATTATTGGTCGCTCCATATGTGGAATACCCTGAAGGATTGGCATACCAATCCAATGAGCATCCCCAATGCTATTAGGGATGATAGTGATGGCTACTTCCTTGAAGAGGATGTAGACATCACGGTCTGGATATCCAAAGTTTCTTCGGATATCTCCCACCCCACTTTCATGCATCAAATGAAAGTGGTATTTGGTAGCCATCTCAACTTTGAGACTGCATTCAGTGGATTCCCCTTGAATCTACTGCAGCCTAACCACCAAGCTTCTAGGTGGATAACCAACTGCTCAACTCCTTTGCAAGTTGGGTCCAGATAATAAAGGGACGTCAAGACAAATCACAGGTGCCTACATCTGTGAAACTCCCTACAGGACCAGACTTCCTAGCACTGATCCTTAAGCATTGTTCTTTTTCCAAAGAACAAATATATAATAAAATCATACCTTATATGGAAAGGCATGAAGAGAAGTGGCCCTGTAGCACCGCTGGCACTGAATGTGCATCATATATGCACCTAAATCAGCGCCCTCCTGCCACACATAAGGGCAAGCGACCCATGACTGGATCACTTCAGTCATGTTTATCGGTTCATGCACCTACGCCAGCTAAACTTGGTGAATCTAGCTAGTAGTAGTTGGATGCGGACTTGGATTTATACCACTAAGTACGTGAAACTGTATTTCCATATGATGAAGTACCACCCAGTGGTACTCCTGATGTGGAAACAGTTGATGTGGCCCATGAGATCAACCCCCGTGTGGTCTTCATCAGAGGTTAGGATTGCAGTGGCTAACATTGGGATTGGCTAGGTTTTCTATATTCATTTGAATTTACAGAGTATGTTGGTCAAACTGATGGTGAGGGAGGTGAACACATTTGGGCTGAAACCAACCAATTTTCGGGGAAGCATTCGTGAGATGCAGACAGGCGGCAGGCATGACAAGGTTAACTGTGTCATTAGCCACTGGAATTGGCGCAAAGTTGAGAAATTGAGTACGCATTATTGCTATGATCACCCGCCTCAAAAACTAATGGTCTGAAAGCTATGTTCTTGGTAGAGAAGCTCCTGATTGCCATAGAAGGCTTCAAGGTATATGATACTGAATATGAGGAGCTTTGCAAAAATACCAAGCCCGAACTCCTGGCTGAATGGCAATCACTCTCAACAAAGCCTCAATGCAATAAGAATGGTACCGTTTCAAGTGTATATTGTCCAGATACTGTTCTCAGTGAGTAAATTAATTACATTTGAGTGAAGTGTTGACATGGCTTTTTCAGTGCCTACACAATCCGATATTCTGGCTCAGCTTACTGCACAAGAGCAGGGGGAACTCATTATTAATGGTAAAGAGGTCCGATCCTCCAATGTCACCACACTTTTGGCAGATGGATTTGGAATTGTTGAATCCCAGTAAGTTTACACATTGATCATTTCTTTCATTGACCTAACAGATTATAAGGCTTCATATCAAGCAACTGGCACATGAGAAAAGGGGTCATCAACTATCATCAAGTGAGATTGCTCAGCTTGAGAGACTAAGGTCCAGTGTATGGTCTCAGATTGAGACATGGCTTTCTCTGGCGAAAAACCTGCTCCCTTCCCTCGCATCAGAGTATGATCTGCTTTCAGATCAGCTAGGAGAAACTGGCCAACCAGAGGAGATATCTCTCAAGTTTCCTTCATCCTTTATGTCAGAACAGCTTTCTCTCTGGGATCTTATGGAACCAGCCAGACTCGAAAGGAGATTACATGAAGGTCAAGCTTATGATGCATTGCACCGTTTACGCCAGGCATTAGTACACATTTCTGGTAATGCTTTGGCTCATAGTGAACATACAAAGGGCCAGAAGAATGCCACACGTGCAGCCCATATTATCAACCGGCAAGCTAGTGATGTTCACAAACACAGGGATACCTACAATCATGCTAGAGAGGCTCTATGCAACCTTGGGATGTCGAAAAATGATCCCATTTTCAGGATATTGAAGGAAGAAGACCTGACAATTGCATAAGACTTCGGTCATGTGGAGAACCCTTGAAAAACAGGCCAAAGACAGGTTTCCAGAAAAGATATTTGAAACATTGAATAAAGAAAAGGTAATTGGTATATTTGATGGGTATACACACTTTCTAAACAGATTCCATGAAAGACTGCAATAATCCTGAATGCATAGAGGGATATGATAGAACTCCAGTTCTAGGTTAGGATTGGATAGGATAGGATAAAACAGCTATGCTAGGTTTGTATATATAAATAACATACTATGTAAGGGCTTGAATGATGTTAAAGTGATGGGATAGGTTGGGTCCAGATAGGTTGGGATTATCTGGCTGATGTTGGAAGCGATCCCCCTGTACAGTTCGAAACATGGAAGTCTCGATGGGCTAGGCTAGGTTAGGATTGCAGGTTTACGAGATATTTTTCCTCCTACAATCCGAGATTTTGCCCCTCATCCTATCCAAAATTAATTCTAGTTCGATCCTAAGATATTCTAGCCTTCGAAGTCAGCCATATTGGGATTGATCCCAAGGGCCCCAGACCGTGAGAAATACAACATGTGTACTAGTATGCTGGAATTGTATTTAACGGAATTAAATTATGGATTTTGTGTGTCCCAATTTTTCCTGCCAGTGAAGCTATGAATAGAAGCTTAGTGTTACAATGTTGCTTGCGTGACTTGCTTCTATCAAGAACACGTCATATATGACCAAATAAATGTAACTATTCAGGCCTCCGTTTGATGTCAATGCTGCCCGCAACTTCCTTCCATGCTTCTAATGTTTCGAGAACGCCAATACAACACTGTTTAACATCCTCCACCGCATCACTACCAAGGTATAATGTACCTGGCCACATTCTCAACTGACCCGTCGTCTCGCCTGATTCATTGAGATGCATAAACCCTTCCCCTCTCACGACATCCACAATTATCCTCGCCGATTCGTGGGGATCTCCAGGTTGTTGCCCATTGGTATTATTGGTTATATTCATCCAATTTCTGTATATTTGGTCATACCCTCGAATGCCATCCCCAGAACTCGAAGTTTCCAAAACATCAGGGCTTTCCATCAGTCGGGTATATGCCTCCGTGAAAAGGGATCGTTGTTCTCCCCGAATGACAGTCATGTTGTTTACACTAGCGGTTCGAAGTCCTCCAGGAATGACATTCAAGACCTTGATATTAAAGGGGGCGAGTTCTGAACTCAAGCCATCCGCTATGGCTAATACATCTACTGTCAACGTGCTAAAGAGCAGACAGTGATTAGATGATGTTACCATGCAACACTGATTTGGAGCTGGAATAAAGTACTTAATCCCTATCAGCTCATTGCCTGAGATGGATGCATAGAAAGGGTAAATACCTGAAACCTAGATTGGCGATAAATAAATATTCGGCGCCGGCAGACTATCAGACTTACAGGGCGAGTTGTTTTCCAACCTGATCTGCTTCCCGTAAATACAAGCATTCCTGTCTTACGTCCACGCAGATGTGGAAGAAACGCGTTTGCGACATTGACAGGCCCAAAGACGTTGCTTTTAAATACCTCTTCATATATTAAGGGGCTGTGTGGGGTGTGGACGCTTATGAGACATTGAATATGAAAGGAAGAAAATGATAGTAATATACCCGGCTTCTTCACTCATGACAGCCAACGACAAGCCTGCATTGTTCAAGACTACATCTACTTTCCCCCAAAGTGCTAGGGCAACTTCAGCTTGAGTTTTGATTGCTGAAAAGTCCCATGTAATGTCTAATTGTAGGATCCGACAAGAAGAAGGATATTGAGCTTGAAGTAGTTCTAGTTCTTTGGCTTTACTCGGAGTCCGAGCAGTTGCAATGACGAAATCATTACGCTCTAGCACCGTGCGCACAATGCTAAGGCCTAAACCAGTAGATGCCCCCGTCACGAACCAAACAAGAGGAAGACTGTGGACCATGACAGTGAGATCAGGATGTCATGCGTCAAATGACGATGTCTTGGCACATTTTTCTATTCTAGTATCTCTCCATCCACTGCTTATTTTTTCCTTCCCTGATTTAACGTAATATATTCCTATGGATATTCTAAGAGATTCTATCAGAAAATATCAAAATGAAGTGGCCAGATACTCGAGTCCTGGGGGGGGGGGGGCACGACATCCTGTCACGGCATAGTACTAGCTCTATGTATACTCATCAGTCATGACGCGAGGAGGAATATCAACATATACTATTTACCTATCTACATAAAATTATAGGTGATCCGCTATATACACATTGATCTCCTTTCCGAGTGACTTCGAGATTAAACTACTGGCAAGGTTTTGGACATTTACGATAAACAAAACTCCCATTGTTTGGTTTGGTTGGGGGAAACCCCACAGGGTTTAGCCCGAGATGCAGACCGGGATCTGGGGGGTACATCACATGAGCAGCGACTCCCAAAAAAGGTAGGAGCCTCACGACGTGTTCCGCGAACACGAGAACACCCCCATAATAGGAACGAGGAAAACCTACTTTGTTTATGCCCACTTCCACTTTTATGCCCGAACTGGGGGCAAGGCAACACCATTGACTTGCCTCAACGGGACAGCCTGGATGTAAGGAGCAAGGACAACTGCATGTTTCCGTAAATACAATGCGAAGCTCTCTCCTTTCCAATGACCCATATGCTTGACTTGTTCAAATGACAAACCCCATGTCAGATATTCCAAAACAGAGCCGATGCACAATCCGTGCCCGTGCATCTTTGGGAGACCAGCTTCCGCTGCCGCTAATTCCATCCGCTTAATGAAAGCTGCCTTAGTCAAAACTTTCCAATCACCGTTGCATCTCCAGGAGAAAAAAGCTTTGTCGACTGGAGGATTATTAACATGTATATGAGTGAGCAGGGCTGCGTATGTGTCTGCTGGGCCGTTCTGTCTAGCCCAGAAGACTTTCTCGCCAGTCTGTGAAACTTTTGTCCATGGTAAGGAAAAAACCATGACCGGAATACCCTCGCCATTAGTCTCAACCTTGATGCCAGCATGAGTAATGTTCCATTCCAGACTGAAATTATTAACCCCATATACGAGTAACTCCACTGAATGAGACATTGTCCAAAAGATGGTTGTGAGAGCCGAGTAGAAAGCAATGTCGAATGGATTCTCTGGATCCAAGGTGAAGCAAACTTTACATATCATTTCTACTATCCACAGGTCCTGCTGGGCTCTCTTTGAACTCGATGGCGCCAGCCTGGTTGCTCCATTCAGTACTGCCGCTAGCTCATCACAAGATGGAGCCCAGCGTGCACCATGCAGCATGTGCCAAGCTCGTACTGCATGTACACTGTTGGAAATTGTTGATCCTGAGTAGTGCCCTGCGCATGCGGCCACAAAGGCCAATAACATGGTAGGATCTACCGGACAGCGTACCTGTTCCTGTACCTCATGCTCATCACAGAAAAGATGAAAAAGAAGCAAATCACTTGCATAAGTTGATAGTGTGCCTGTGGCCCATCCCGCCATCAACACAACTAATACCTTCTTCAAAGCTTCCTCCGAAAGCCCTGCTGTAGTTGAACAAGACTGTATTGGCTGCCACTTGAGTAATCTCTCTTTTGCTGTACAATGCAGGCGTAAGTGTGACAGTTTGGATGATGAACCTGGACAATAAGGTCTCGGATTGCTAGCCCTCTCTGAGACTCCCGCTGAAGGTCCACTAAATTGAGAGCTCAAGCTCTCTCTGCTCACTGAAGGTACTATCTGTCCACCGCTGTCTAGCAAAGTCGGTGTCAATGATACCGGAAACCACTTTTTCAGCAGCTGCTGAGTACTTTCCCTCTCCAAGGAGTCTGTACTCAATGGCTAAGAGTTCGCTCTGGGAGTCGATAATGAACTCTCGCAGCTCATTAAGGATGGGGATGGCAGGGAGGGATGAATTCCGAAGAGGATATTCACCTCGCAAAGGCCCATCAGTGGGGTTGTTAGTGCTGGGGACATACTCACTGTGGATGAACTCCACTGCTCCGTGACCATCAAGGAAGTCTTGGATCCGACGAAATACAAGATTGATGGCTGTGTTGCGACTTCTACCATTCCACCAGCCTTCAACAACACCTTTGTTGTCACCAAAGACTTTGAAATGTTCTCCAGTGGAACCATGAAGGAATAGAGCCTGGATGAGCAATTCAAATCCAACTGCTTCTGCCCATCCAATGCCCCGCTGTCCACCGCTTGTGCGCCAACCTGGGATGAGGCGCCAAGCATGCCACCTCCCATCAACAATGATTCCAATCCCAATGCCTGAGCTAGCATCCAAGCAAGCCCCGCGGTCAATGACAGTGATAGGTTGAGGAATCAATCTAATGATGCATTCTCTCTGTAAGACTGCTGTCCACCAATGCAAGTCCTCACTGAGGGTTCCAGGTGAATGTCTTGGCACGAATGGACTGTCACGGCAGTAGCCAAGCATGGTTTCAAGTGATGTGAGCCGAGATTGACCAACCGGGATGACAAGGCAGGCATGCAACAACTTGCCATATAGGGATTGCACCTCCTGGAGAATGTGCACAGTGGAGGACAACCAAACTTCCAATGCTGCTCTATACTCCTCCTGCTTGGAGGAGTTGAGCTCAATGGTGAGTACCTGCATGTCCCAAAAAAAACTGAGGTAGGGAGGGCGAGAGGTGAACATGATGTCCTTCGATTTTTCCCACAGTATGCCAAGTGTCTCGGAAATGGCATTGATGTCCTGCATAGCATAGGAATATTTAGCATCTTCTGCTGACCTAGGAGAGGAGCTGGATAGGTCAAGACATGGGAAACTGCAGTCTTTGGTGAATTGTTCCAACACCCCACCTTCCAGCATCTGTCCTCCATACCAAATCTGTCCCCCACTTCGTTGTTCACCATACCTCGCAATATTTCTCCTCCACTCCTCCCTCTGTATGTTGTATGTTGCAATAAAGGCCTTGAGAATTCTAATAAAAAGGTGGTCATCGACCCATTTCTCCACTGGGCTGACACCTTTCGAGCGGAAAATCTGTGCACCTGCATCAGCGACACGCCTGTACCCTCCTGCTGCTGGTCCATAGCCGAAAGCAAGGTTGCCATCTGGACTAAAAGTGTTATCTGAGATACAGAGCACATTACTGGCCCAATGTGATGGGTGGAGCGGAATTGTGCGATACGCCTCTGCAACATCACACACAGTGGCCTGCAAGCCTGGAGGCAACCTTGATAATAATAAGCACATATTATTGAAGGTTCCCCATGTGCATGGGAAGTCATCCAGATCAACCTGCGAATTGATGGATGGATTGAGGTAGGGAGTGTGGAGCTGTCAAGGAAAGGAAAAGTTTTGGATATTGCGAAATTTGTCCGGGCAGCCAGGCTTGGGGATGATGGAGAATGGGGATGTCTGGAAAGGCCCAAGGAGGTTCTCAACCTCTTCCTTTGTGAGAATCCCTATATACTGTCCCTTTTTGAGCTCATTCTGTACATTTCTCTAAAAGACAGCATTGAACTCCGACACAGATTCTTTGTTTGGGGGAGGCTGTGTACAGCTGATCTGAGAGGGATTGAACTTGAAACCCTCTCGAAAGCCTTTTGGGACGTCACGGTACTTATCCAGCAGACCTGCTTGCCCAAGAAGCACCTCCCAGGCTTCCAGATCATATGGTGTCTGTGCGCGAAATGTGTGGGCAATTGAACATTCTGTGGGAAGCTGCTCCACATCCCGAGCATAAGTGTTGATCATTGTGGCCTCGACTGGTGCACCCATTGAAACCTTGCCAGCAAAAACATAAGGGCCGTCCTGAGAGAAGAACCAGCTTCTTGTCTTGTCACTTTGCCACTGTTGGGTATGCACTGTCCCAGGTTCGTATGGCGGAGCATGTGGTGATGTCGTGTTGGTGTCTTCCCAGGCAAATGGCACAGGGCGGGAAGGAGCCTTTTGGCTGCCCTGCACCGCTTCAAAAATCCTTTCTAGCAGCCTGGTAATGTTCATTGGAAGCTTGCTGGGGTGCGTATCCTCGAGCCCCTAGACTTCTGGAAGGAGGAGATGCGGACCTGCGCCTCTGCTGTGACTGTCTAGGAGCTGAGTGACGATCATCAGCCCTTGTTTGCGCAACTTGAGCTTGGTACTGCCACTGTAGATTTATCAAATCAGTTGCTGAATAATGTGAGAGGACACGGACATCGCCGGAGTGAGGAATTGAGGAAGAAAATTAAAAAGGGAAAATGCGTGAACATCGGCATGAAGGAAAATAAGTTGCGTAAGCAATGCAACCATGCAAGGAAATCAAGGAATGAGAGGCTGTGTAACAGATATAGTCTGTTATATCAATATGTATATATATTTATTATAGTATATAAGTAATAACTAATAAACATATTAGTTATATGTGCTACATCAAGTATGTAGCTATAAGTAGTGTGGACACCATATGTGTCCACAATCATCTGTATTTAGCATGTTGGCGCATTAGGTGCCGGCATATATCTTTTTAACCTACACCTATATAAACTACCTACTCTATATATCTGAGTTCGGTTAGTCTTAGGTGTGACTTTAAGATATACCAACATTATTGGCTGCAAGGTATGCGAGAAATGCGAGGATGTGCAGAAAAACCAATTGCAAGGATGTGAGGAATGAGGTCACCTGGGTTCAAGCCCAGGGTAAAATGACAAGGCATCTGCAACTGCAGGAAGAGAAAATGATAGGGGAAGGAATTTTTGCTTACCTGCGCTCTCAAGGCTGCATCTAATTCTTCCCTATGAGTCCGATACACATCATCAGCAGCATTGCACATGAGTACATCGCTGATCTCATTCAAACTCCAGCCTCCACCCAGTCCCGGAATGGCATCATGCCAGTGTTTGTGCTGCTCTGCTTGATAGTGAAGCAAAGTCTTGACTGCGAGAGGATCTATGGAGGTTGGAAGGGGGTGGCTCATAAGATTACCCCAAAAACCTGCCAACACATTCTTCCTATCCTCTGGCCAGTGAGCACGTTGCATAGCGAGCAACATGTGTGGAACCACGCCTGAAAACTCATCCCATGTGAGGTCCTTGTCCTCTCTGAAGGTTCCTGGCTCCCATTTAGTGGCTGCTGGCATCCACATCGTATTGCCTGAGCTGTCAATGCTAGGCACCAACGACTCATCATCTATGTAAGTCTTGCAGTTCTTGGCGGCATCGAGACCCTCTGATGTAAAGTACCACATTTCGCAGTATTTTCCTGCATTGATCATGCGCTGTGTGTATGGAGATATAATTTCTAAATGCTGGGTAGGTGGGGCCCTCACGGGGATGGGAATGTACTTGTTGGGATTTTTCTTCTTATCCTCCCGACGCAACGCTTCCCTATCTGCAGCATCCTGTTCCGCCTTCTGAGCCCCCGCTTCTGCCCTCCTCCTTAAAGAGGCCGCTTCTTCAGAGGCTGCCTCATTGACTGCACATCGCCACTTCGCCGCATCGATCTTCTGGTTTGACTTCCATACCCTCTCAAGGAGATTAGCAGCTTCAGCATCAGTAACCTTATCTGAGATAAAATCTGCCCTAGTCTCGGCGTAATCATCTGAGGTGAAGTCTGGACGAGGGACCGTGGATGGATCTTGAACGAGGCCAACCATATTCGAAAACACGTGTTGAAATTTTGTTTTAAAGCGAAAAGAAATTAAAACAGGTGTAGAATAGAGCAAAAATGAAAAAGAAAGGAATTGCTAGGGAGACTGGAGGGATCTTCCCTAGGTGCTCGAGCCACTATGTGGCCGCGAGACGAAGGATGTCACGCGTCACAGAGCTATGAATCATCACATAGACCGCAGTTTCCGTTTGCAGTCGTTCCTCCTTGCTTACGGAAACTAATAACTCTATAGTTCTTACTAATTTTAACCATCGATCGTAAAGAAGCCCGAGATCAGATTATGACCTTCTCCGGCGAAGAAAGTCCCGACGAAGAAATGTATTCGTAGGGTTTCTCCGCGATCTAATCCAAGATGTTCACATGATTCGGAACCACAATGTGATGCTAACTGTATCTTTCTTTAGACTTCGAAAAAGTACTCCATCTGAAGAACAGATGGTGTTGTAGTAGTAGATTGGAATCAAAGCTCCCAGACATTTAGCTAAGTCCCTTGGACAATTAATGTTCCAGAAATCCGAGGTATGCGCATAGCCGAAGCTTTTTCAAAGAAGTCTCATCATCTTACAGGAATACCCAACAACCCCTGTTGTAGTGAGGGATCCAGCTTATAATATGTTAAAAAAATCATTGCTTTTTACGAGTATTACTAATATGCGCACGGTGCATCATGACGACTAGTGGAATCTCTCCAGTCTTGTCCTGGTAATCACTCATTATAATATACGCCAAATTCGATCCGGTGGCTGGGCACTGAGTGCTCATCCTCTATGTAATTACTTCTTGCTTCGTGGTTACGGACTCCGGATCGGACTGTCAAGCACAATGCAATGCTCATCAAATTCGGACCGCGAATGCCCAATTTCTTTGGCCGTCTGCCGAGGTAATAACTGGTAATAAGTGCATTCTTTGCGCTGGTAACTGGTCTTGCGAAGTATGGTTGACAAGTGCATAGCCTGATGGCCTGGCTTTACTGATAAGGAATAGGATGCTGTATTTTTGAAATCTCTGTGAAGTGGCAATGGAGGTTGACTCCAGATATTTAGACAAATGCGGAAGTTACAAGAAGCAGCCATGGACAATCGTAAGTTCCGAAATGTTTCCCAGGAAGAAGGCCTCGTAGGCCTCGACTATTGACCCTGACATTCGGCGGCCCTATCAATCCACTTTCAACAGCTATATCTTATCTTCTCGTATACTAAGCATCTTACCTTTTCTTCCTTATTAGGAAATGTAAAAATATTTCTATTTCGTTTCTAGGAGCACTCAAGCATCTTCAGTAGCACTTTATATACTTTCTTCTTTTGGGAGTTGACCTAATGAGGAAGATTCCCTCTGCTCCGCATTATGGAAGTTACCGGTATGCCTAGAACATCGAAGTTCTAGAGCTGCCTAGAAGGACCAGACCCTGAAGAAGCATCAATTACTGCACAGTAAGTCTAGAGCGACCAGACTAAGCTTCCAAAGTCTAGAGATCTAAAGAAGTGTGGAACAATATGCTCTAGCCCGAAGACTAGGCCATTTTGCACCAGTGTGAAGTACTCAGAAACCTGATATTAGAAATATTGAAGCATAAGAGCTCTAGAACGCTATAGTTTAATGCCCATTTACGCTGATTGCGCCGGAGCGGAGCGCAGCAGAACCTTGTTTTATGTAAGGATCGTAATAAAGAAGCTCTCTTTTAGTTCTCCGACTGATAACCGTCTTATACTTACAGTTTCTGTCATTTTAGATTATCACCTGTACAGTGTATTCCCATCGGGAACGCATAAGCACACACACCGTCTGGTACCCCTTCTTTTTCTGATGGTATTCTGATAGCCTCATTGTTACTCTAGGCATTCTATACTCTGAACTTGGGAGTATTTTGCTTGATATCGTAACGTTGATATAACGATGCCACGCTCGGCCATCCGTTATTATTATTAAGTAAAGACATTCGAATATAAATTTAGGTGTGCGCCGCCATCACACTTCAGGCCTTCACAGACCATGGCTGACGCAAATGAACCATCCAAGCCTCCTTGCTCGATTTCCAACAACGCACTTGACGAAAATACCAAAAGGTGTGAGTTTGAGACATTAGGACCGGAATACTATGAAGCTCGTCTGTCAAAAACTGCGAAGGCTAGGAGGCCGTCACCTGGTAAGCCATAAATTTGCAGTACTATCGCATTTCTCATACCGAATTTAGTCTGGGATCTCTTTCCGGTTGAGGCACAACCTGGGATGCTCTCTATGCTCGCAGGAAAACCGAATCCGTTGACCTTCCCGTTCGAAGCAATTACCTTGACCGTGCGCGGACAGAACGATGAAGCTTCCGTCGATCTTGTTCTTCAAGGCGATGAACTTGAAACGGGCTTACAATATAGTGTTACCTCAGGCATTCCTACTCTTAGAAACTGGATTACTCAATTAATGAAGGAGGTACATAGTCGTAGCGACGGGGAAGGTTGGAGGGTCAGCATTGGCTCTGGAAGTCAAGATTTGTTATACAAAGCTTTCTCCGCTTTCTTAAACCCTGGAGACACTATTCTAATTGAGTCTCCTACTTATCCGTGAGCCTAACTCTCCAGATTTATGTTTTCTATCTAAACTAATTATCTGCGAAGGGGTATTTTAATTATCTTGGAGGCACTGGACTGTCACGTTGTCGAAGTCATGACCGACTCTGGAGGCTTGTCCCCTTCCGTCTTGGAAGAAATTCTGGCCAACTGGGATACGAATCAACCATTTCCAAAAGTACTGTATACGGTACCGGTAATTTGCCTTCGTCCGATAAATAAAAATAAAAATCTAACCATTTTCTTCAGTTCGGCTGCAATCCAACTGGTGCAACTACTAGCGAAGCCAAAAGAATCGAGATCCTCAATCTTGCTCGTAAATATGATTTTATAATCTTCGAGGACGATCCCTATGGTTTTATATACTATGGTCCATCACCCAAACCAGGGTCATACTTTGAGCTAGAGAAAAGAATACAGGGAACACTCGGTTATGTTCTCCGATTCGATAGCTTTAGCAAGGTGATTTCGGCCGGGATCCGCCTGGGTTGGATAACAGGTCCAATGAGAGTATTACAAGCCATTGAACTTCACGTAAGTCATCCGAAAATATATGTAATTTGGGATAGTTTTTCTAACTATCGGGTATCGGCTTTAGAGTGTCTCTTCCACTGTTCAGCCGACTTCGATAGGACAAGCTATGCTTCTGAAGCTCGTAAATCATTGGGGGATGCAAGGATTCCTTGATCACACGGCACAGGTGGCGGAATTCTATCGTCGCAAACGGGATTACTTTGATGCTTG
>KN837105.1:617043-629254 GCA_000827215.1 Sphaerobolus stellatus SS14 | reverse complement strand
AGACCAATAATCTTCGTAGCGGGGAACTCCAAAGTTACTTCCGTAAGTGCGAAGCCATTCGGAATTCTGATCTTCCTCAGATCGTCAATTGCCGGATTATCTATTGTCTCCAGGCAATATATGAAAGGACCGCGAGCTATAGCAATGCAGCCGTGATTTGATGAATCAAGGGGATGAGGATATATGAGACGAGGCTTTATAGGAATCTGGAGTTGTACTGATCTGGACGGAGACTTGATACAAATGATTCGTTCAGCAATTTGAGTTATATGAGACCCATAAGCAGAGATCTGAATAATTATGTTAATCAGTTGGTTCGATAATAACGTTGCCATACCTGTATTTCATTTACCGGAGCCCACTCTGGAATACGGAGCATCACATCCACTTCTCTCGCAGTTTCAGGCCCACCGATCACCAAGCGAAAACTGCCTTCTTGTTCCTTGGACCCATGTAACTTGATCGAGATCTCCGTTCCATCCGTAAGGATGAAACTGGCCTCAGACTCGATAAGCAGATTTACATGTATTGTATCACGTCCATTTATGATTGATTGAGTATATATGTATTTGCTCAGGGATAATAGAAGACGGGCAAGATTTGGAGGACAACAGGAGACCTACGAAGTCTTTTAATATGCGTGAAGATAGAACCAAAAATGATTACGGCTCACCTCAAACCAACTCGTCCTTTCACGCCATTTTCCAACAGTCGCTAACGGATTATCGTAGAAAAATGATTTGCCATCTAGGCTCATCCCGACTAGAGCTCCATTGTACAATGCGCGCTCTAAAGCATCTCCATACTTCGGTTCTAACGGATTATTAAGGAGCATCTGATGGGCTAGAAATATCAAAGCGACGGATGCACATGTTTCGAGGTAGGCTAGTATTAAGAGTTTATGTACTGGCACGATCATGAGATGGGGGAATAAAAAATAAATACCAGATTCATTGGGATAATAGTAGTCGGGTCCGAAGCCCTCCCAATCGCCAATAGCACCTAGCCCTGCCTGAACGTATGATTAAGAAAATGACTTCTTTAGCTAATAATTTCTTCTTACCGTTATATGCATCTTACGCTCTACCATATTCTTCCAAAGTCTCTCCACATGCCCAGCAAGGTCTGCGTCTTTAGTCCGTCTGGCCAGATGCGCAGCTCCTGTCAGCCAGTATCTACATAGGGCGTATCGTCAATAATAAATATATGAAATCTTAAGAATCAAACATACCCGGCTCGTACGCTATGGCCCTCAATTGAATTTAAACTGCTGATTGGAGCATCAGCCTGATTATACGCCCATCGAGGGGCCGTTGGATAAGCAGGTCCTGGCTTCGCAGGTGGATCATTCTGGCGAAGTTCAGCTTCGTAGTCATAATAGTATTTGCCTGCCAGCATTTTTATGAGAAAATTTCTTCGTGGAATGAAGAGTTTTATACCGTTTCTCTTTTTACCCCGTTCGTGAATGAAAAAGGAGGCTAGCATTAGTGCTTCTTCGGCGACTTTTAACTCATACGCGGATTCAAGCCGGCGAGAAAGATCATTGTTATCCTTTAGATGATCATATAATCTCATCAGGGCTAATTCAAGCTCTTGATGGCCTGGATATCTAATGGTATTCTTAGAAGAAGAAGAAGAAATGACTGTTTATGTGTTGTACTAACCCTGGCAATTGTCCATCTCCTGAATTAGGTCCAAATCGAGATGCAATGTGTTTGATATATTTAATCAAGGGTCCCAATAATGAGACATCATTAGAAGAGCAGGTTTCACAGGAGCTGGCATAGATATTGTGCGCTATAGCCGCTTCCAAAAGATGACCAGCACAGTACATCTCATGATACCAGCTGTTGAATCTCCTAAATTAAGCTAAACCGTTCAGTTGATAGAGGCTTACGCGACATTTGTCCATCGCTTTCCGGGTTCCACAACCTGGACATGACATGCTCCGATAAGGAATATGTGGACGAGAGCTGCGACAATTAACTCACAGTGAAATAGCTATTAATATATCCATCTGACCATTGAGCTTTGGAAATCATATCGACGGCTTCTTGGATCCCAGAGAACAGGATTGAATTTATATCATTATTCTTACGTTGGAGGTCGTCATCTTTATTTCGACATCTCTGACAAAGCTTTTCACCAGGGGCCGCAGCAAGTGCGTAGCATGCAGCTTCAGTCCATTTTGCAACATCTGAATCCCAGAAATGATGACTGGACGAAAAGAGTATTGAACTTAAGGAAACAATCCACGGAACACTATCGTTCCGGAAGAGGCTTGGCAACTCACGGACGGTTTGGCATGCCTTCTTTCCACCCCAATTTCAGAACGTCCCATCTTCCTGTTTCTTTCATGCGGTCCATAATGGAAGGCAAAGCAACTTCCCTTGTTACTTTAATCCTGTCTTGCCAAAACTTGGAAGTGATCTTCACAGAGTTGAAAGGCTGAAAAGGATGGGATTGGGGACGCTCAAGTTCTGGCACAGAATGACGTGCGTTCTTCCCCATATGGGTTTCCTCTTTACAGCAGTTATGATCTGACATCGTAATGTGCGGTGATGAAGGGCTTTGTGTGGTGTAAGCGGATCGTGGATGGTGGATTATAAGAGGTCATTGCGTCGTGGGTACTGCGGGCCCGCCGGGCCGGCGGACGATACGCGGAAGATAGAAACCTCCAATCATCCGTAATTTGACTCTTGAGTGTACCCATGCCGAAGACCCTCCATATTTACAATAGAGATCATCTATATTAGTAGATAGCATTGGTTATATCTTGAAATTAGCAGGCAATATCTGGCAGAGCGTCTTCCTCATACTAAGAATCCTAACCTGAAAATTCAAAACAATGGACGTTTCTTGGAGTTTTTGACTAGAAGTTTACATACATGAGTGACGATGCCAGGAAACGAGTCTACAAAGCTACATGACTACAAATTGCGAAACTTGGCTTCGATACCATAAATACAGCCCACCCTCCCGGAATTGGGCAAGCAGGAACTTTCTACTATCTTCGTATTTCCCGTTTGAGATACGACTGCCAACTATTTGGTTCTCTCCCAAGAAGCCATCGCAATGTATTGGAATTGCCCACCAGTCCCCTGTAACATTTTTAGCTATAAGATTCGGGAGAGAAAAACTAAAAAAATTCTGACCAACGATCATAGTATAGCAGTATACGAAGGACAATGTCTTCTGTATACTCGTTGCGTATATTCCGCTCGGAGTTCATAGTGGCGAGATATTCTGCAGGTGTCATGTCGTCACACTTTATCTCGCGACGTGCGGCTTCCGAAACAAGTTTTGCGATATCCTTGTAAGAGATGTTCTGAGAAACCAATTCATAGCGGGCCAGATTGTGATCGTCTGGATCTTGAAGGATCTTCCGGACAACCGCAGCTATGTCAACAAGATCAACGAATCCCTGTGCATGGTCAGAAGAATAGCCCAGAGGAATCTTTCTCGTCCTGAGAGCCAATTCGAGATCGACATTTTGCATGAAATGCGGAGGCTGAGTATGCAAGGCATTTTCAAGTTTAGTCTATTGGCCCAGGATATTGCAGTCTCACCTGAAGAATTGTGTAGTTGAGACGAGATTCCACCAGATATTCTTCGAGGCTGCATCGGAAAATGAGTTATAGCGATTGTCTTATAAATATAGTACTCACCCCAATTTTACTTTATGCGTTGGAAGTTTGATACGAACGGGTTGTAGAACACTGAGCATGATGAAATGTCTGACGCCGGCGGCTTTTGCAGTATCGATAACGGACATGCCCATTCCTTCTTCTAGAGGATGGACTGGCAAACCGTCATGAAAGACATAATCGATACCCTCGAATGCTCCTGCGAACGTCGCTCCTTCATAATGATCTGCCACCACAATGGAATGAGGCGGTTCGCGTAGTTTAGCAGGAAAGCTATCAAGTATGTTGGGGGCTGATCTGGTGATCACCCGGATTGCAGGGCAGCCTGGGGCAGCAATTAGCACTGATATGACATAGCGAGATGCCCGACCGGTCGTTGTAAAGAGTAAACCGTGTTGTCTGCTCATGAGTTCGCTGAGTAGGGCTGTGTTTGAAGTTCGCACGGCTTTTCCAACACGGTCTGATACCGATACCTAGTCGATTAGTGTGGAGATTGACGCGTTGTAGCGGCTAGTTAGGCCTTCCAGACGCCATATAGAGTGAGAAGTAGTGAGGACTGTGAACGTTTTTCCGGTATATTTTGCCTCCGTAATCGTTCTGCCATCCACTTCAAGTATTTTGCGGGTGGAGTAACGAGATCGTTCCAAATCGTTGTCTTTGGCTTCAGTTTATACCAACAGGCGAAAATTGGCTGATTAGTTGACGCCAAGATTTAGTCTTGATGAAGAAGATGTAGGCCGATGTTCTGATTGCCTAGAGATTTGGTACTCTAGATGGAAATATTCTCTCCACAGGGAAGATACTTCAGTTGTGCAAAAAAGTCCTATATTTTGAAGTCCTAGTAACCTTCCATACTTCCATATTGAGATTTCCGCTAGGTCCAGTTAAATTGTTTTTTGTGATTTCTTCGATTTCTTCGTTTTATACTATTACGTGCCGAGAATATCCTGTAGAGAATTCGTCAGATTAAAAGACTGCTGTCAGTTCATTAACTTTGTACTACCAGAGAAGAAAGACGACTTGCACTATGTCAGCTGTAGATACCTGAAGGTAAGCTGTTCGCGCCCAGCGAAGTTCCTCGTATTATGAGATCGAAGGCCCTATGCGATTTCACATAGATGTCGTGGGTAAAGAGAGATGATCGAACGCTACAATGCCGAGACCACCGTTGCAATATCATTGGGGTGTACACCCGCAGTGTAAGGGAGATGCGCTCAGTAAGCTTCATGTTGCTCTACAGAAGTGTTCGATTAATTACCTCAATACTCTTTTTATATTATATTAGTGTCCATATACTATAGCCGCGAACGGAAAGGATAAACAGTAGGATACGAGTCGAGCAACAGACATTCAACAGACCTTGCAAAATTACACCCTGGATTGCAGATACATGGGAGTATGTCACAGCGATATGGGACAGGAAAGATGGGGGAAAAGAAGGAAATATGTAAAACAATGAAGTAAGAGGAGATGAGAGCGAAGAAAAGAGAAGAAAGAGGCAAGATATGCCAACATGGCGTTTATGAAGCAGGGTAAAAAGTTGTGACAACCTGTGTGGGCGACTGTGGACGCGGTTTCAACAGTTGGGCCGTTTGCCTTCAAGCACCAAGATTGGCCGTTAGAGCCTTGCAGGCTCGCATTACACCTCCCTATCGACCACAATCCCGAGGATATGCTAGGAAACATAGCCCGAGAGCCTCCACGGAACACGTTTGGGATGGCCGTCACCTCCCTAGGCCAATGTCAGCACAATTTAGACGATGAATGAGGAAGATCCATGCCTCATTTTTCTCTCAAATTCACGGTATGGTTTCCCAAGGTCCAGAAGCGCCTGCTTACAAGTTCATATAGAAGTTGAAGGGTTCGAAATTTCTTCAAACACGCTAGTTCCCCGATGGCAGCTCCGGAGAGGATGGAAGATCCAGGTAGTCGTGGATGCACACTACATTCCCTTGTGTACGCTGACATCTCGTTTATCAGTAACTTGAAGACACTGAATGACACAGTATCATTATACCTTCAGCAGAGTTGCCTTACGGTTGAAGCACTTGGAAACCTGACACCGGGTGAAGTGGTGACGACGTGCCGCATCTTGGGCGAGGAATCGATGGTCCTATCCAAGAATCCTTTAGTGTATTGCTGCTTTCAGTATCCTGGATAACATCTGACAATACGAAAGGCCCACCAATGGTAGATGTATGTCACTCGAACCTTCGGACAGTGAAGAAAGCAACTCTGCCTTCGCTAGGGCAGATCCTCGCCCTCCGTCCGCCTGTAATCGTAATGAGGATACAACCCCATACAGACTGTTCTTTCAGGTTGTCACGACCTTCGCGTAAACGACCTCACGCCCGTATGAAAGGAGTTTCTTCGACTATAGAAGCTAAGAATACCGGACCATATCCTACGACCTTGTTGCAAACATCTTGTAAGTGTTGTTACCAGCAGCTTATTATTTCAATTAACTTACTCTCTAAACAGATAGTAATCGTAAAGGGAGACTATGACTCTGCTCTGTATGGCAGCAACCGAATCAAGGTGCCTAAATCTTCATATGCCTTTGCCGCCGCCTTTCTTCCAGGACATAGATGCTATCCACGGAATGATTCCATGTTCTGAGGCTTGGGGATCAGGAGAAGAAGTGGGAGAGCCAAGAGCCCATTGTCGCACATCTTGCATCCTACTCGCAAGATAGCAACCCCGGAACCCTTTCCGTAATAAACCCGTATGCGGACTAAAGCATGATCGTCCATGAACCATTATGCTGTCGATCTAGTCAAGGACTAGTCGACTATCTTGGTGGGAATAGCATTTGCCTGTGTGGATCAACGTTCCTCAAGGGTCATATAACCTCGATGTCCAACAACACCCGCAAGGTTTCTGGTATAATTCCATATCAGCATAATATATCTTTCTAATATTAAGAATTAGGATCATTACCGTTCAGGTCTACGCCATGGAATGTGTTGGAGTAAACAACTCGAAGCGTGAATATTTGAATCGCCGTCCACTACTGCTTCCAACGTCGTGTTGACTTCTCTGAATTGGAGCCATATAGATAATCTTCCAGGATGTTGTAAACAGAGGATTGGCCTGGAATTCTACCTGGACTTAGAGAGCTAGAGGTTGACGGCAAAAGGTTGTCACGGTTATGTGACGCCCGTTACTACTTAGTATTATCCGCGAACCTTTGTCTACTTCAGGCCTTGAGCTTAACCCTCTAATATCTCTTAGAGCTATAAAGATCGATTTTAAAGCAGAATATGCTTTGAATAAGTGATAGTTGATCTATCCTCCCCGTGGAAGTCAATGAGGATGTAGCGTGCTCGGCGGTCCAGGGTCCAGGTGGAACTGAACGTCTTTTCCCCTCGATGGGGACCAATATGAGGTGTCGTCGACTTGTTATAGTACACGAATCTCTTCTAATGACATGGAAAAGAACTTATACCAGCTTTATTGTTGTAATTCCCCTGCTGAACAAGATCGTCATGCGTTCCAACGTACCACTTCAACTCCCCTGCATCCAACACTCCGATTCCTACAGGGCTTGCGATTTTTTGCTTAATGTTCGCTATCTATCGGCCAAGTTACCGTTACCGAAGGACAGCCGGATCGATTGTTGGCGACGCGTCGTTCAGCATCGCTTTCCCCACCTAGACTCGGAGACACGAGATCGGTAGAAGAGTCAAGAGAAGATGCTAAGGATATTGGTGTATAGTAGCATATGTGTCCTGTCGTCACGTATGTCCGTGTTTCTTCGAATCCCTTACTGCCACTAATGCCACTCCCTAAGTCAGCAATGTCTTTTCAACTTGGAATGTCACATCTTTACGCGTTCTTCGTTCCAATGCCCCATACGTAGGACTCGATGGAATTCGGCACGCTATGAATAATGCGCCGCATCCAACTTGGCCCTCCCTCGCTCTCCCGGATCAGAGAAGATCATTGCGCCTGGTGAATTGCCTAGATGGACGTGTTTGATAACACATCTTTTGGTACGTGGTAGATGCTCAAACGTCTTTGTGTTTCCTTGCTTTTACCCCAGGGGTCAATTTACTGTCTTTGTCCATGTTATAAGAGTGCGTATTGTTGGAATTATCGACGCCAACGGTGTGACGGATACTCCAAAAGTTAGCAACCAAGCACTTAATCCCCCCACCCCCTATTGAGCGCTTTTTGCCGTCAGTGGGGTTAGGGTGGTAGTTAGAACGGAGATGCCAACCCCTAGGCTTCAGAGGCTGGCTATATACAAACTTTGAGTCCACAATGCGTAACAGAGAATCCCCGGCTGTATTATCTCAAGTGACTCCCTGCGGGAAATAGCTAGCGAATAATTTAACTGAGCTTTGAATATATTCACCGGAAAGTGCTTATCGATTCAAAAATACCCAGTGATTTCATTCAGAGGGAAATTTACTGGATTGAAATACACTAGCTAACCCGCTGAATGAACACATTCAGTGGGACTTTTCCTCGCACTGGAACCGCTAGGGAGCCTTACTTTGGTCCCAAAAGCTGAGGAAGCAAACAATCGCATCCGACACTTGCTGCTTAGTCGGTGTTCGGACACAGGGTTGGTGTCGACCTCAGAGACCTGACATTTGATACTATGTAGGAGTATAACTTGGTCCGGGCGGACTGCTGGTTGTAGTTACTGCCCTGTGTTTCTTGTTCGAGGCATATAAGTTGCCTCTACTTCTCATTTTGAAAACTGTATGCAATTATCGCAGAGCTCGAGCTTATCACATGCGGAGAATAATCAAGAGATGTTAGTCATGCCCTATTAATAGCTCATGGGAAACTTGAAGAAGGAAGAAGGATTGCCGTCATTGGCGACGATGATTCTTATCCCCTTATTTGTAGTCGATGAGTGAGCTGCCTTCCTTTTTTGATAGCAAGTCCCAAAAGTGTTATATAGACGCGCTCAGTCCTTTTGCCTCCGCACACCATATATGGTAACTACCTAGTGAAGGCGCCACGGAGGGTTTGGTTCGAGACCACCTGATTTGAATTGTGGTTCCTCGTGATTCGTCAGTCCGGATCATTCGCCAAAAAAGAAGAAAGGATTTCCACGAGAGTTATATTGGTCTAATGCACTAATACGCATAGGCAGCATGAAGTCAAGGGGCCAAGGGAGCGCATAACAGCGTGGAACTCCGACGATGGACTTCTCCCCAAACCCTACTGCTGCAGAGGCAAGTGATACTGCACGTACTTGGTTGGATGCATTTGCCACCTCTTTATCTAAAGAAGACATATCTTCATTTGTTTCTCTATTTTTAGAAACGGGATGGTTTCGAGACAATCTAGTCTTCACTTGGACCCATCGATCTCTCTGTGGACACGATCTTATAACCAAATACCTTTCAAGCACTCGACCAAATACTAGGATTACCAATGTCCAGTTGGATAGGGCGGTAAACGTCAGCTTCTTGCCAGAAAGGAATATCCTGGAAGCAGCCTTCACGTTCGAAACACTCAATGCCTACGGTCGTGGCATGATAATGCTGCAACCAGTTGGAAACGAATGGAAAGCGTTAGTGGTCTACATGACGTTAGTAGACATCAAGGGACACGAAGAGAGAGGTTCAGAAAGTGGTTTGTACGAGAATCATACGAAGACCTGGAATGAAGTCTTCCAGGAGAGACAAGCCGCGATAGAAAAGGATCCTCATGTTATAATTCGTATGTTCATTGAAATTTTGGACCTACGTTATTTTTTTTAATGGGCTTACCAGTTGGTGCCGCTCAAAGTGGTCTTAATGTTGGAGCACGTTTTCGGCAGATGAATATACCCGCTTTATTGATTGAACAGTCCGATAAAGTCGGTGATGTCTGGAGAAACCGTTATCCAAGTTTAACACTTCATACACCGAATAATCATCATTCAAGTCAGTATTTCCTAATATAAGTATTCCGGCTTAAACTTACTAGGGTTGAAGTGCTCTACACCCGTCCGGCAACTAATGCACCGAAATTCACCCCTCGGGATAAGGTGGCAGCGATGCTGGAACAATACGCATACAATCAGGATTTGGTGATCTGGACACGCTCTACAATCGCACCTTATCCAAATTATGATCCAGAGAGCAAACGTTGGACAGTGAAAGTCATCCGAGATGGCAAGGAAATAATTTTCCATCCATTCCATATTATCCTTGGTATCGGCACTCTGGGAAAGCCTTATGTTCCTTCTCTACCTGGAAGAGAACTTTTCGCCGAAGAAAGTCTTCATGCGACAAACTTTAAACATCCATCGTTGTATGCAGGGAAGAAGACCATTGTGGTTGGTGCCTGTCAAACCTCCGCCGATATTTGCCAGGACCTAGCTACCCACGGCGCAGCCTCCGTAACGATGGTACAAAGGTCATCTACTGTGGTAGCCTCTGCCGAGTATATCCAAAAGAATAACTTGGATGTTTTATGGCCAATGCATGCAGATCCGCTCGTCGGCGACTTTCAGGCTGCAGCTATGCCTTTGGGACTTTTGAAACGGATTTTGATAGCAAGCAGATTTAAAAGAGTCGCGGATCAAAAAGAGATGTTAGAAGGGCTGCTAAAGGCGGGATTGAACGTTAACGAAGGACCTGAAGGTGCTGGGCAGCCTCTCATGGTTTTCGAACGACTAGGAGGTAGGTTCATAATTGCTTGTCTCGATCATGTTTCCTAATATTATATTTCCAGGATATTGTACGATTGTCCTAACTTATACATTCTCTTATAATTAATTGAGATTTTGCTCACAGGGCTTGATATCGGCACCGCCAACCTGATAATCCAAGGAAAAGTTAAAATCAAACAAGGAACTGAACCTGCGGCATTCGCGTCAAATGGACTTATATTTAAAGATGGATCGACATTAGAAGCAGATGCAGTGATCTTCGCAACAGGTTACGAGCCTATCAAGAATATTGTTCGTGAGATTTTTGGAGAAGATATCGCAAACGCAGTAACGCCAGTTTGGGGATTGGACGAAGAAGGAGAGAATATTCGAGCATATACACCTTCAGGGCATCCAGGCGTACGTGAACTCATGAATTGTATAAAATGCTCACTGAATTTAATACCCACTAGCTTTGGTGGGCAATTGGAGATTTTGCTACCTCGCGATATTATTCGAAGTCATTGGTATATAACACAATTTTTCTTTCTGACTACTGGTAATAACCTTCGGCATAGGCGCTTCAAATTAAAGCGAGAGAATTGGGCCTCGTAGGAAACGATATTAGTACCTCGCCATAAAGTCCCGGAATTTAAAATTGAGTCGTATGTACAAGTAAGCTGAGTGACCATGTATGTAATAGGGTTCGATAAATGTCGCCTGCCAAACGAAATTGTTATAGACCCGTTGACACCTTGACGCAAGAACGAGAAGGAGGATAAGCCGACTTCCGCTCGGATCGCCGGATTGGTGCAAAGTATGCAAGTGTAGTCAGAGCAGCCAGGAGCAGCCATATAACATTTGAGAGCTGTACTAGAACACAACGTCACAGCGCTGGCTCCACTGTGTTTATTTAATTCACAGCGGTCACAGCACCGTACATATATGATATTCCGATAAAGATAGCTACTAGTATTTGTGAGAAAAACATTGCAGTCACGATAAAGGCGAAGAAAGGAAATTGACGACTGAGGAGAAAAGAATTCAAGTTGTTGGATGAACTGATGAGGCCTCCCAGTTTGAACTATCATAGATATCTTTGGGCACAACAAATTGGGAAGAAAAACTGCCGAGATCGCGATTCTTCTGCCGGGATCACTCGTAAGATAAGTACTACAGATTTCACTGACAAACGTTGACACAGGGAAACGATGAAATTATTAATCCTCTCTGCACAGCGGGAGTTGTTCACAAGAATCAAAAATAAAACTAATTGTCGTGCGATCCAACTTCTGTGGTAAGGTCAGAAACTGTGAAAATTTAGGGCCTAGTAAATGATAAGAGTCTAACGATCGGGAATATCTAAACTCTAGCTCTAAACTTTCGGAGTTCGAATTTTAGAATTTAGAACGCGTTCTAAATCCTAAAAATCCTACGGAAAGTCATCCAGTGGATGACTTCCCGCCTAAGATAGCTTTGGCGCATTCCATTCTTCTCTGGCGACTAATGTGTTCCATTTAGTAACTATTAACGCCGGGAACAAAGAATGAGGTTAGGATCGCACGCTGCCTTCTTCGATGTCAAAGACCAATATTTGATCAGTAAAGAGTCGATTGGTACCACTCCGGCGATACGGATTCAGATCTGATGGCATCACTCCTCGCGTACCAGACTACTTATTTTCGAAACAAAGCCCCCGGTGACCGTCGGTTATTAAGTAGCCAATGTTTCCTAGATGTTACTCACATGTTAGAGCTGTTAATATTAATAATAATTTGGGTATATTAGATTATGGGGAAGGAGACAAGGAGGGACTACTAAAGATGTCATTAAGGTTCAGGAGGGATAATCAAAGGCAAATTTGCAAAAGGTTCATTAAGATATGAGATGGGAAGGATGAGAATCAAGAAAAAGATTTACAGTGTACTTCAAAGCTCGACAGAGACGTTGCGGCACCAACGGC
>KN837105.1:577883-599196 GCA_000827215.1 Sphaerobolus stellatus SS14 | reverse complement strand
TCAAAAAGAGTCGCAGATCAAAAAGAGATGCTCGAAGGTTTGCTAAATGCGGGATTGAACGTCAACGAAGGACCTGAAGGTGTTGGTCAATTTTTCTTGGTTTTTCAACGACTAGGAGGTAGGTTCATAGTCGCATCCTCGATCATTGTATTTATTGATCATATATATTAACAGGATATTGTACGCCGCTTCTAACACAAGTACCGATTGCCTGCTAATTATCTGCTCACAGGGGCCGACAACGGTACCGCTGACTTGATAATCCAAGGCAAAGTTAAAATCAAACAAGGAACTGAACCTGCGGCATTCACGTCAAATGGACTTACATTTAAAGACGGATCGACCTTAGATGCGGATGTAGTGATATTCGCAACAGGTTACGAACCTATCAAGAATACTGTCCATGAGATTTTTGGGGAAGATATCGCAAACGCAGTAACACCAGTTTGGGGATTGGATGAAGAAGGAGAAAGCATTCGGGCATATAAACCTTCAGGGCACCCAGGAGTATGTGGATTAATGAATTATATAAATACGTCTACTGAATTTACTCCTCACTAGCTTTGGTGGGCAATTGGAGAGTTCATGAGCTCACGGTATTACTCGAAATCACTGGTATATTGCACGCTCTTTGTCTGATTACTGGTAATGACCTTCGGATAGGCACTTCAAATTAAAGCAAGAGAATTAGGTCTGGTGGGAAACGATATCTCACATAATGTACCGACCTTTCGTTGCTGATCAGATGATCAAATGGGACATACAGCAGACTGATGACCATGTAGTATATGGAATGTTTTGAACGCTGCCAAACGGAATGGACCAGATGAACACATTCGTAGTAGCGATTGAGCGACTCGTATCTACCCAATGAGGTGCCAGGGTGGATGTCACGTGTTTGACAGAAGATTATTTTTGTTGCCACAACCGAAGAATAAGAACGCTAGCACAAACAAGGAGCTTTGAGGATGTGCAGATAATGTAGGACACCAAATCGGGTTATCATAGCCGACGTCCTTCGAAAAGGGGTGATGCTGAGCCGTTACAGAGTAGGGGAGCAGACGTATACGTCGCCTAATCAAAACGGAAGATCAGTTTCCGCGAAGAGATTACAAATAGAATTCGACTCGCCATGCTCTATCGGACGACGCTAGGTTCCTACCGCTTAAGATCCGCACACAGAGCAGTGTTCAGGAGCTACTCGGCTCCTATCTCGGATTAAGAACACACCCTTAACATCCCCCGCCGACCTTCGGGGCTGGAGATTCTTCGCCTGAGAGTCCCAGGGCTTGCACCGGGTATTGTTCAGTGTTGTCCTTAGCGGAGCCCTCATTGGAAGAAGCGAGAAGCGGGCCTTGTGTGACGGGATCATGGGATCTTGTTCAAGGAAAATCGGCATCGGACATGGTTCGCGATTCTACTTCGTTGATGAATGATACGCTTAATCGACAATATCAAAAGACAAACGTTTACCTTGCTCCATTAAGCAGCTGGACTCTTCAAGGACCTTTCTGACCTCTACATGTATCGTAGACGTCTGGATCACTCTGGATCAAAAGTTCCAGAAGATACCAAACGATATCTTTGCTCGTCCGGTCGGTTGACTGGCATCCCTTGAACATCAGGAACTCAGTAACAGTGTGTGCATCACAGTCAGTGTGCAGGATTGACATAGCCAAGTATAGCTCAGACCGCGACCGTTCAAGGAGCGAAGCTTAAAGGCTGGGGGCGATAAAAGCTACGAGGAATCAGAGCATTCTTAGTTCAACAGGTCCTAGCCCAAAGAAAATGTCAACAGCGGTAAACCTCCCAATGACAATAAACATACCGCTAATCGTAACCTCCTTCTCTTCTCCATCCTTGACATTCGCATTCCGACTCTTGACAACCGGAAGCTTGATTCGATTCAAACAAATTACACGGTTCTTAGCTTCCTAGTTTGCACCCGTACGTCACATATTACATCCTTGTAATAATTGTGATACTAAACAGTAGGCGCGGATTGCAGCAGCAGTAGCTTTCAACGATTAACTCTTCGGAGTCTCCGCGCGACGTGCTCCTCATTCAAGCATTCTTTTGGTTTGATAGAGAGAAAGGAAGCGATATTCATTACAACATATCCGATTGATACCTGGAAGAACGAAAAATGAGCCATTTGCATCCATAGGCCGCTGACCATCTCACCTTTCCACGGCCCGCTGAGGTTAGAATAGCTCAGCCATCAAGCAATCGGTATTCAATTATCCGAGTGTACCGAGAGCATAATGACTCTTGGATTATGGTCAAACCCCGTGAAGCCTGAGATTATAGCTTTTCGATATATTTCTATCGAGGCGGTTTGATGGAACTGGAAGTGTGACGTAGCTGATTTGGGTGACATTGTCACAATGGTAGAATTTGGCCCAGCCAATTGGCGGAGCTGATCAGTGATAGTGATCTCTTGTACATGTCAACAACGGTGTTCAAAACATATCTGCTGGCGATTAAAGCTACTTCCATATCCTTAAAATACTACGGAAGGTCTCAGCGCGACTATTATGACGCTGGGAATCATTTAATTACTTATACGCTTATACCCTGCATTACCCTCATTATGATTCCTCGACGTACTACTTGAGTCTGGTTACTAGTAAGCAGTACATCCTTCAGGTAGCCATATGCCGCTTACTTGGTAAGATCATTCATTATCATTATATGATGGGATTTCTGCTCCACCGATATGAATAATAATAATATATATTTCCGTATACATAAGCTCCAGCAGGTAACTAAACGATGACTTGAAAGTTGAAGCTTCCTGCCACTTAGAATATCCCACGCTTTGGTGATTCCTTCCAACCCATGAGTGTAGATCTGACCTTCAAGATTATGTTCTTCACATCTAAAAGGTATCATTTGGCTATAAATATTTGACTTCCGTATCGTCCGAATGGATCCAGCCCTGATACACTGTGGTTGGGCATGGATGCAAGCGCAACGATTCAGTCGATAAGAAAATTTCTCCCGATATATAGAGATAACATACGGCATTGAAGGAATTCTGAAAAAAACTTCCCTCTCTCGGTTTTGACCAGTGACTGTCAATTGATTCACTTTTTCTAAGGCTTTCATAGCACTGGCAAAGTAGGGCTCTATGAGATAAAAATACTCTAATCCAAAACATCTCATTTTCCATATATATTGGCTTTAATCGAGATCATGTATTTCTTTCAACTGGAACTTTGGATGACGATTTTTTTTACGGTGAAATGAACTTCCAGCGGATAAAAGTGCGCACGGAATCGCCTAAACCTTTTTCTTCCCATAGTCACATCGCTTTCTTTATTTGGATAAGTAGCGTCATTTGCCCACCAGATACCCATACTCCCATACTACTTGCCGAGCGCTCCCGTCTGTTTATTCCACACTAGGTTCACAGTTGCTTCAAGTTACTACCACAATCTTCGCGAAGATCAAGGAAATGTCCAATATTCCCAAAGTCATTTTGATTACCTCTACCGGTTCTCTGTGTTGGAGCCTGGTACACAACCTGATCTCCCTACCAGATGGTTCATCGACATCTATCCGTGTCCTGCATCATCCTGGGACGGCAAAGGCTCTGACGGTCAGAGATGAAGAGGTGGTCCCTCAATTTCAATCGCCACCATCCATTTCGCTCGTCCCGATCGAGAGCTACAGTGGTGCCACGTTCAATGCGGCGTTCCGGGATGTATCGGTCGTGATCCATGAAAGCCCATCAGCCTATCCATTAGAAGAAGATATCGGAAGGGCCATTATAGACAAGTCCAAAGCGGCCAGGGTGTCTCATTTTATTCTCTGCAGTACCCTACACCCCATGCGCGTTAAAATCGGCGCAAATCAAAGGAAAATTAGGTATAGCTTTTCTATATCCTAAAAATAGTTGGAATTGAGAATATTAATTCTCTCTTTTGACCATTGCAAGGATCGAGGAGTATCTCGTCGAATCTCGAATTCCATATACAATTCTACAGGTACGGCCATATGGATATTCTATGGATCAATGCAGTATATTAAGTGGAAATAGCCAGCATTGTCTATGCAAAGCATCGATTTGAAGAAAGTCTTGGAAACTGGAAGGATTCCTCTAGGATTTGCGTCCTCCATTCCTCATGGATTCCTAGATCAGTCGGACCTTGTCTCGATCATCCGTGTTATTCTAGAAAATCCACAACTTCACGACCTTGCACAGTACGAGTTGGTTGGCCAAAACATTTCGTACGACGCTATAGCGGCTTTGATATCCGGCCTTTCTGGCAGACAGGTGACTTGTCAAGTAATGACGGTTAATGATTACATTGCAGAAATGAAGTCGACCGGAAAGCTCACTTCCGACTTTGAGGAGAATTATATTTCTGAACTTTTAGTCTATTGTAATCGATGGTAAGGAAATAGTAAAATTCACAATAATTAGTTCATAATTGGCTGCAGGGGGTTAACTGGCTGTTCAAATGTTCTGAGGTGGATAATGGGAAGAGAACCTGCGACATGGGAGACCTATCTTCAGCGAGAATTGCAGTGAGTCGACAATTCTTCAACTAAAAAGCGACCTCTAAAACTTTCTGGATAGATGAAAGATCTTGAATAAGAAGCGATCGCCATGACTGCTTCTAAGGCTGAATTGCTAACTCGGTGGACGTGAATATTACGACTTGATTCTTCGTCCAAACTGTCAGCTGTAAATATACATATATACATGGTGATTTGCATGATTATAGTGATATTTTACGATACATGTCAAATGACGGCGACAAGGATGAACGATTTTTGCTCCCTTCTCAGACGATTAATGTGTCTGAGACACTATCGAACCTCGACCGTGCTCTATCGGCCCAACCTTGCATCGGCCCGTTGAATCCTAAGATACAGGTGCAAGTTGTACGGTCTTGCCCATAAATCAATAGGAATATCCAGAATATTATAGAGCTACCTGCTCTTCAATATAATCCAAACAATTTTTGGAAATAGCCTCCCGTTCGGAGATAATGACTGGAAAAAGCATCCGAAGGATAAGGGAGACTGTGACATTGTCACCATGCGTGACATATGTTCACAACGCAACGACATCGTCGCCGCATTACTCCTCGGCAACTGCAATTTGGAACTCTAGCGGACCGCACGAGAATGATGGAGGGTAGGGCGGTATGTTCAGCTGTTTGGCGCCCGGTATTGGCTATAAAGTGACCCGTGCCCGGGAGATCTATCTTGAGCGGTTGTATCTTGTTGTACCTTCACTTGACAAGTGGTATGTGTGCTCTTTGCGCATGACATCGAGTTCCGTGACTGACGAAAGATGATCTTCATATTATAATGGAAGAGACGCCGCCGATTGAAGATGTATCCATACTTTACGTCGGGAAAGCTGGATGAACTATTCCGCTGGCGGTATGTTGTTCACAAAGGCAGGAAATGTCCACCATGCTTTTGAGGTTCAATGGCATAATCCCAAAGATCCTCAAGAAAAAAAGACCCAGTGTTTTCGATGATAGAACAGCTGACGAAGGACATGGCTCGACCCAGTGCTGTGGCGATCCCGGGAGAGGAATGCTTCGATTATTGTGATTGGGATCCGTATGAAGAAGGATTTCGCCGGTTAAATTTCAGAAATTCCGGCACTTGTTTCGGTAGACTGGCAAAAAGGCATCCGAAACGTGGTTGGCGGTACGGCGAATATGGTACAATGCAGATCCTTCCGTCATTGACAGATCCTGACTGCAGATTGAAGCATGTCAATGAGCATGGCTATCCAATTCTCAGTGGGAATCCATCGCACGATCATCCCCCTTCCCTCGACCTATAGGTAGGTCCTCTTCTAGGGAAAGAGTGATGCTAGTAAGTCCGCTACATCTGCCACTGGGTTCGCACTGGAACTTACTACTAAATACTGGATATCTAACCATCAATTATCGTCCTGGTGCTATATGGCAATATAGACTTACAAGTACCACTCTTTACATCGAAATGACGATTAGGTTTGGGAGTGAACTGTCCCGCAATACAGTTTCACCGTTGACCGCCTCCTCCGATATTCAAAAACTTGAAGGTGAGAAACTTAATGTGGATTGATATAATTGCTACTACAAAGACTTACTCGGATTCCACGACATCTCTTTGGCAATGGTACCACCGCCGCAACGCCCTTCGTCATTCCTCGGCCATGCCAGCGTGTCCAGGAGGCGCTGCTTCGTATATGGATTTCGCTAGGAACTAGCGATGCAAAGACGGAATCCTAAATGTCTTTTCCGAGAGAGTCCGTGCCTTGTGAAGTAAGTGTCGCTGAAGAGTTGATATTTCTAGCGATGATCTTGAGAGTAATGTCGAAGGTGGCACGGTAGATATCCCCTACACCCATTTGCCAGTCGAAAGAGGAAATTCCGGTAAATTTTGGAACAGTCATTGTATGGCGGCGGAGAGAGGTAGTATGAGTGATCTGCCAGGCGGCACCACTGTTGAAACCGCGCCTACAACCGCCCACAGCAGGTCACCAAGGTTGTGCCGGAGGGTCCCCCACCTTAAACTTGGCATTCATCTAAGATCTCTTATGCATTACTCCTTCCACTGCGTTATTTCATCTGTAATTACTCTGATACCTCCCTTATCTTTATCTATCTTCTACTTCTCCTGCAACATGACTGACTATTAAACGTGACATACCTAAGACATGCCTTCAAAGAGATCAAGGAATTCCCCCGTCTTTCCAAGTAGCAAATCCCAGTAAGAAGTGATATGTAGTCATTTTCAAGCCCCCCCCCCCAACTAACCTGTGCACCCAGTTGCTTCTGTGACGGATAATGAGCGACTGGATGATGGTCAGACCGCCGTGTGTACTAAGGCGAGGGAGCGATTTAGCTTAAGGTAAGTAGCCCGGTATTTTCGGCCTCTTTAATGCACTGATAGATATGGATCATCTTACGTAGGTCTCGTCATCTATAGACGATCTGGACGATGGTAGTAGAGGGGGCTTAAGCCTTCCGCGGAGAAATTTCCGGTAGACACCTGCTGGGCTTCTGAAGACACAGATATCTCAGTCCTTAGGCTCTCTTAGTCTATGGGAAGACTCTTTATGGTTCCAAGAAGGACTTGTAGGTTTATGAAGGGCAAAAGAATGGCGTACCCGTTGGGTGAAGTCATTCAAATGCTATCTCTTATTGGCCCATCATTTTTGGTCACTGGTTCATACTGTAAGTGAGCTTATCCAATCTTCTAAACGATGAGAATGTGGTTAATCTACATATTCTCTTTGGAACCTCAGTTTTATTGGTATAGAAGACGTTGGGATTTGATCTGCGGATAAGTGCTTGGTGAGGCGCACGTTTTACTGTCAGTTCTTGAGCTATTCCGTCGCTTAATCGAGGCTTTCAGGACGGCTAATGTAAAGATGCAGCCTGATCATCTTGAAAGGCCGAAGATAATGCTATGATAGCTTTCGTACCCAAGGTCGCCTCTTTCGTTCAATACCCTGCTTCCCGCAGGCAATCAACTTACACTTCGTGGATATACACAATATCTTAATTGGCTAAGCTGCATAGCCAATGATGACTACAATTTCGGCACGTAATCGTTCTGCAGATATTTCTTATTGGACAAGAATTTACGAGGCTCCTGATATGGTCAACGTTTAAAGAGGTTCGAAATTCATACACGCTCTAAATATTTCATATTACTAGAAAATGTACCCAGGTACGTTGTTTGAATCATCCAGTTTGTTTTATGTGCTCTCAGAAGTTCAAGTCAAGCTTTTCTCACTGCGATCTTACGGGCGCCTCCGTTCCGTGCGAACACACTCCCTACTGCAAACCAATGACCATGGCTAAAGTCGTCCTATTTACCTCTATCGGTCGCCCTGCTCGCTATATCATCTCTTCGTTACTTGCTTCAAATGATTGCCCCGAGATCCGAATCATTACGTCCTCGGGCTCTGACGTTGGCGAGTTGTTTCCTCCTCAGCTACGTGCGGCGCCGCACAAGATCATTGTCTCGGACCATATTGAAGGTCGCGAGTTTTGGTCCGCTTTCAAGGGCGTAGACACCGTATTCCATGATGGTCTGCCTCTCAATCCGAACGAGGAGGCCATATCAGCGACAGTGGTCGACGCCGCGAAAGCGGCCATGGTCAACCATTTCATCCTCCTTAGTGTTTTCCATCCAATACGGACCAAATTGCATACCCATATGGCCAAAATAGGGTGAATTTCATGTACTTACTAAATTTGCCTGTGACTAACTGCGTCTCAGGATCGAAGAATATCTTTTGGAGTCTCGCCTCAATTATACCATCCTTCAGGTACGTTAATCACTTCAATGCGTCGTTCAGTAGCCAATTTAGAATAGCCCCCACATTATATGCAAAATGTGGATCTTTCTTCGGCGCTCCGAACTGGTAAGGTGCAACTAGGATTCTCTTCCACAGTCCCTCACGGGTTTGTCGACTTGGTCGACCTGACCAGCATTGCAATGAAGATCATGAACGATCCAGCAGCTCATAATCTTGCCAGATATGAATTCGTATCGGAGAACGTCTCTTATGATGAAATCACCAGGATGATTTCCGATCTCAGTGGACGACAAGTCAAATGTGACGTCATACCGGCGAAGGACTTTTTATCCATGATGAACGCAGGTGGAGAAATCAAAAATGAATTTGCAGAAGATGCAATCCTAAGGATGATGGTATATTATGATCGATGGTATGTCGTTTTAACGCTGTTGCTGGTCGGCAATTGAAGACTGAGCTGCAAAGGGGTCTTATTGGGAATCCCAATGTGCTGAAATGGCTACTAGGTCGCCAGCCCACAACTTGGGAGGCTTACTTGCGAAGGGAATTACCGAAATTCACGTCGTGAAATGAGCCGCAATGGCGTGGACGTGAGTACAATACAAAACATTCCACTGGATAGTTCGGTCGTACTTGGCTAATTCGAGATCTTTTGGACTGAATATGACCATTCCTTTGTATGAGTATGTACAATGTAAAGATACCAGGAGAATAATGGCATAATATATCATGATATATGTAATGTCATCATGGTACTGATATATCCAAGCGCCGCATAATAGTGCATGTCAGGGTAGTAAGGGAATTTACAGATAGCCTGGGGGGCAATCGTCAAGAATTAAGCAGACAAACCAAGTCATGCCCCAATATCAATATTTTTAGTCTACAAACTTCATTGTTGTGTTATGCATGCGTGCTTTAGGAGTATATTTACCACGGGGTAAAAGCTCTGCAGCTTCCATCCGCACTTTGACGCTCCTATGGACGTTGATAGTACATTCATCACAATGCTGGTGTGCACGAATGATCCGTCCACGGCCCGCATTCACGCTAGAATTAAACTATTTAGACACCACAAGTCAAGAAAATCGCTGGAAGGCACTCACGTTATCTCCTTCTTCCAATGGTTATGCTCATCTTGGACGCGTTCTTTCGTTGGGAAGAACTCTAATAACCACCAATGTGGTGCCAAAGAGAGTTGGTCATATATAGGACACAGCGAATCGATCAGCTCTTCTTGTTCTTCAGTAAGGTGTGCGTTGTGCTCGATCGTTTCGAAGTCTTTGGGCTTCTTGAACTTGGCAAATGTATCCAACGCCGAAACCTCCAAAGCTTCTGGTCGAGGGAGTACCTCAGGATATAAACTGGCCGGCTCGAGTCCTATTGTGCGGAGCAATTCTCCGTGGAATCTAATTCCGGTTTTCGCAAGGAAACACTGACGAATCATCCACCTTAAAGGTATCCGTGCTAAGTTGTGTCTGCTTTCATTGTCGACAGAACCACCTCCAACATCTGGGGGCACTGTCAAGATTTTCCAATATATTTAGAAAGAAGTATACATACCACAGTGGCAACCAGCGAACCAAACTTCGAGAACGTCTGTCAAACGGTTTCGACCTTCGGATTCTGTGAATTCACGCTCTTGAGCTCGCATGGTTTTATGTTTGCCGCTATCGGACCGCTGCTGCTGATGGGGAGGACCGGGGTATTTTACGTCTACCTTGGGCATTTCCCCAGGTTGAGTGCCTAGGGCAGCTTCATGCGCAGTTGGTCGGTTATAAAGGTTGGCAGGGAACCTGGCACGATGTTCATCAAGAGAAACAGCATGGCGGAAGGTGTTGATAACAGAATTGGATGTAGTGAAAGGTAGCGTGCGGGGAATAATTCCTACTGAGCTAACTGTGTCCCTGAAAGCTCAATTTAGCAAAAAGATGAGTATTATACTATATACTCATCTTACCATACACCGAGGAATTCTATGTCCACATCCATAGAGAAAGCTTTTTTGAAAGCAGTACTTTGCTTCCAGCCAAGGTCGGTGGTGCTTGTGTACATCTTATAAGCGAACGGAACCTGCTGCCTATTTCCTTGAGGGAGCAATCCAACCTATAGTTATATTTTTAATAATACGTTTAGGTTGATTAATCCTAGACTCTAACCTTGTGGATCATTCCTGCGAGAGCACGTGCGGTATATGCTCCCCGTGAAAAACCGAAAATGCAAATTCTGTCACCAACGGTGTCTTATGACAATTATAAGCATATAATCCAAATATGATAAGCGAGACAAACGACGTACAATTTTGCATAAGGAATTCATATCCACCTAAATTAGAATTAACATTTGATTTGAATGACTTAAAAAAGGAAAGGACTTACCCATAACGTGAGCGTCGAGGTTCCATGCGATCATCATGTCCAAGGTTTTTGATATTTTAGACATGAGGGGCGTAGCTATTTCAGGGACAGTGTAGGTACCAATGCCGGCCTAAAATCTTTCAGCATAGTTATACCTTGACGGGGTGACCACGGATGCTAACCTGATAATAGACCATTTGTTCATCGCGATTGCCCTTCTGCAGCATTGAGAAAAATTGAACAATGTTCGAGTTCTAAACAAGAGTTAAATATCAGCACTGAGATAGAAATGATATAATAATTTGAAATGTTACGTCTTGATCAAAACAGTCCCCAGTACCATCGAAGCATAGTACCAAGGTCCTAGCAGGATGGTGAGTTGGTATGACATCGCCCATGGAAGCTTCGACTTGTAGCTCTTATCAGTTCCAGTATCTCTTCAAGCAGAGATGATACATACATGAAAGCGACGGGGGATTATACAGAGTTTGCTCGCTAGCTTGAACACGCGAATATGAGGTCGGGCTAGAAACTGAGGGGACAGTCGACATTGTAGTGAAGCAAGTAAAGGGGGAACTCCTGAGTAATTGCTGAGGCGTGAGCGGAGCTCTTGTTATACCTCTGGGAACGATAGTTATGGACATGTCAGATCTGAATTTGAGTACTGAATTATTATACATTCCCACGAAGATGTGCTTACTTCGGTAAATACTGATGTTCGCCCTAACCTGTACTATAGACTGGTTTGCTGATCAATGCATAGAGAGCGGCGGCATTGAACAGTGACCGTCGGATATTATGATTCTTTAGGTCCACCTATTTAAATAAACACATCTAAGTAACGGAAGGTAAGGAGATTTAGAGTCACCGAGTGAAAAGCTAATGGCGCATGAATTAGTAATCTGCGAAGTCAATTCAATTGAACATCAAGGCGGAGATAGATGCATTGTATGGTGCAAGTCACATGGATGCCTCTGTTTTTGTATAGTGGCTGTGCGGCGGCGAAATGGCCGAGAAGAAAAAATATAACCCTAAATCCATCCCCAAATCCTATTTTGAGGTGGCAGATATGAGTTAAAAGGTCTTTATTAACATTTTGAAGGCTTCAACGGTAGTGAAAACACCTATAACACAAAATTTGGGTGGTAGAAGCATGATTTCATAAGCAGGTTGGGCCTCGGCAGCCTTTGCCGATGTACCTAAATAGGAAGGCGCCTACCTTATATGAAAGGCGGCGGAATCTGACTGGCTTGTCCAATTATATCTCCATCAGTTTTGAGAGTTTCAACAAACTGTCTAGTAGTTTTAGTCCTTTCATCAAAAGGAGCGTTTCTGATAAAGGGATAATTTCTAAGGCTCAATCTCAGCTAGATATAGCGCTTATATAAAAGTGGAGGTGCCTATGTGCCCGGTGCCATAGTCAAATTAAGCGATGAAATGTCCTATGACGTTTCGACATTTGGTCAACATATATGCTTTGTTCTATTCAAATCTTTGACTAATATGAAAAAACTGAGAAACCTCACTTGATTTGTAACAGGTTAGCATGTGTTAGCGTCCTATACAAAGAAGTATAAGAAATAGCGGTGCCGGAAATCTATACTTGGACTGGTTCGTGTGTGACCTTAAACGACCGAATGGAAGAGGACTTTGAGTAACGTGATCTTCCCTAAGATCTCGCAAAATTACATAGGCAATTTGATCAAATAAAGCATTTGATAATATCTATGTACCAGAAATTCACTGAAATTCAAGCATACACACATCACACGAAAAAAAAACAAAAAGATGCAGAAAACCGAGGCAAAGCGCTTTCAAGGACTATGATTTCTGATGCATCCCTTTAGTGGAGATTCGCACTGCAAGGAAGAAAATATCAATACCTGGAAAGTGAGGGTGAAACCAATCAACTAACAATAGTTCTCGTTGCGCATAGGCCTCCCATTTAGTAGGCTCTCGTCCAAGAAGCCATTTCAAGGCATTGGAATTGCCAACTAGACCCCTAAATGCGGATCAATAAGCGACTCCAAAGTTATGAATTAAGAACCTACCATCGATCATAGTACACGAGCATTCGAACGAGCGAATCCTCCGCATATTCAGTTCTCACTTCACCAGATAATCGCAAACGAGCTACGAATTCGGTTGGAGTCAGCACTTCGCATTGGATATTTCGACGAGAAATGCGTGATAACATGGAGGTAATTTCGTCGTAACTGATATTCTCGCCAACAAGTTCGTATTGGGCTAGGTTATGTCGTGCAGGATCCAGAATGACTTTACGAGCAACAAGGGAGACATCGTTGAGGTCTACGAAACCATGGGCTACAGAGGTGGAAAACCCTGTGGGTATGAGGCCCGAGGATAGGACAGCATCCAAAGGTATATTCTGCATGAAATTGGGTGGCTAAAGAGGTATGAGTCGGTAATGCAAAAGGCTTTCGCCCTGAATCGTCACGCACCTGGAGTATAGTGTAACTCAAACGAGATTCAACGAGATATTCTTCAATTCTGAGACGATTGCAAATCAGTAATATAGATCAAATGTAAAATTTTGATCTAACCGAAGTTTGGTTTGATGGGTACGCAATTTGGTACGCATAGGCTGGAATACGCTGCAGAGAATAAAATGGTCCACGCCAGCGGCCTTCGCTGCATCAATAATGACAATACTCATTGCTTCCTCCTGAGGATGGATAGCTGGACCATCATGAAAGACGATAGAGACGTCGCGGAATACCGCATCGAACTCGGCCCCTTCTGAGTGTTCTATCTGGACGATTGAATGAGGGACCGAACGAAGTGCGGGAGGAAACCCAGTTTGGAGATTAGCACTGGGGGATGCAATCACTCGAATAGCAGGGCAATCCGGCATAGTGAGGAGTAACGAGATCAAATGGCGACATGGACGACTCGTCGATGTTATTAGGAGTGTATAAACCATGATCGTTGGAGGAAAGTCGTGCGAATTGCCATTCTTGTAAGCGCCCAAATATGATAGTGTGGAGCAAATGGAGTGGTTGTCATCGCTGTAATCGACCCACCACGGAATATGTCATGTACAGTGGTATGAATTTATAAGGTCAGAGACCCCTCAGTTGATGTAAGATAGATCTACCCTGGTGGGCATGTACATTGATGTCTATTACAGTTAGTTAGCAAATTATTCGTTGATAAGTTTATACCGAGACTTACGGGCTATAACTTGTCATGAGCATGTGCAGATAGTTGTACAGTATCGTAAAGGCAGGGCACGCGGGAGTAGGATGGTCCACACGGGAGTAGGATGATCCACGCGCTAAAACGATAAAATCTAGAAACAGATAATGCTCTAGGAATACGGCATAAGAGAATGAAGACGGATTCAAGACGGATTCTAGGCGGAAGAGCAGCCAACCAAATAGGGAACGATTTCGATCTTGAGTGTGCAAATGTCTTGCTACAAGAAGCTTGAAAAGAAAATAGCCACAGACAAGTACAATGACCGATGTAGATAGAAGTTGGACACGGAAAGGACTGCACTGAACTGCCTACACGGCTGGCAAACATTGGTCACAGTCTAAACAGAGTTTGCTAGTATTTCATGAAGGCTGTAATATTGGGAATCTCAAAGCAACGGCGAATGAGAATCCATATGAATAACCACACCAAGATCCAATTGGAGTTTGAGACTGAACGGTGGCTCTTTGGAAGAGCCAGGTAGATGTAGACAGAAGTAGAGATAGGGGAGGGAGGCTGAACAAGTTCAGACCGCCATGGGCGGTTGTAGACGCGGTGTAAGCTGTAGCGCCGCCCCTTTCTCATCGCAACCTCTTCAAAGTCTTCTACAGAGTTCAATTGATAAACGATATCCTTTATATAAACGACGTGTCTACATGTTATGGAATTTTGGAATCTAACGCAATAGTGAGCTATTACTGGGCATAGAGTAAGGACATTTTAAAGCATAATATTCTGGGTTGCGTTTCACTGACCTAGCCTGCCAGACATTCTTCTTCTTCTCATTTGCACTTCTATTGCGCTTCTGTATCCGTGTCGTAACTTCTGGTTGAGGCAGGCTTAAAGAGCGGCGGGTAGTAATTGCTAGCTTGTACGTTTGGGTGCCAACACGGTTGGGGTTATGAGAAGCTGAAGTCTGTGGTGATGAGATATCCATGATGGGGCTACTAAGACGGCAAATGTTTCCTTATGGATTAGCGAATGAAGAGATATGCTGAGCATTCAATGTCTTCAAGACGACGACTCCTGATTTGTGGCCAGGTCCGACAAACTCCCTTCCACCACGGCTCTATGTTTCAATATGAACTGCCAATCAGTATAGGATACGAGGCAGATGACCTTACCATGGCCTGGATATGGGGACGAGATCTCTCCCTAATATCAGGACTTGAGCTTGAGCTCAGTTCTTTTCATCCATGTGCCCAACGAGGACATTGCGCCAAGGACATCCCGCAAGTCGGTGATTTCGTTTTAAGGTTCAAATTCACCTTGGCGAAGCCTCTATCGGTCCATGCTTGGACGTATTTCCACAACGTACAGCCGGGCCGGAGCACGGCATGCGCGAGTTGGGTGTCTGGATACTGACGCAGGTCAGCGCCGCACAAACTGCGGCCTCAATATCTAGAATGAAAATGATTACGGATTCAGAGAGCTTACCTAGACAGGCTTGATGAGCTTCTGCAACGCCGAGGTTTAGCAGATGCGAACCACCTCTACCGATTCGGAGACGTGCAAGGTCAACATGTTAGGGCAAGAACTTCTCGCATCCTAGACAGTGAAGCATCACAGGTAAGTGCATATTTGTCAGAAGACTACGATACCTGATGGACTTCTTTTATTCATGATAACACAGTATACTGCATATCACGAACTTCGACACAAGTTGGGTATCGGTCCTACAATAACTCAAGCGGTCCTCTAACCTTCACCAGTTAACAATGTCAACCATACAAGTATCATTTATATGCTTCCATCTGATGTACCTGAACTTTGGCATGGTTATCTGGGCTTCAGTTCAATATCCGCACGGCGCAGGCTTCAGTGACCCCAGGCCGCTGTCAACGTTGGACGTACATATGAAGGGACTTCAAAGAAAGCACGAACTGTTTTTCTCAAATCATACGATCTTGTAATGTAATGTTGGTTTGGCCGTCGTATGCGCTTCAAGTTGTAGCTACATACCTCATACTCGTCTGGATGAGACGGTGGTGACCGGCCCGGTCACATACCGTACCTGTCACTTGTTAAGCAATCTACTCCTTTGCTATATTTTAGATGGGCATTTCCGCTGCGGTAGTTCACACCGGCCAAAGGATTCTGGGAGAGCAAACGTCGGATATTATATGTAACGAGAATTATCTCGTCACCAAATATTCTCAAACTGGAAGAATCTGTCTTGTATATGCTGTCAAACTGAACTGTGCATTCTGGTCCTTGTAATTATTATGCAATATTTGTTCTATTATTTCTTAAATATTTTCCTTCCAATGAATAGAAACATAAATGCACAATCCCATAGTTCGAGCCTCATATGCCAGCCACATCTCAGAAGCCAACCAAGCCACCCAAGTATCGTATGGGTTCTCTATACTCCATCGTGCAAGGAGAATGACATAGGCCAAACTCTCCAGTGTCCACCATTCTACCTTCAGGGACATGTCCGGGTCAAGTCGTGCCAATACCAGACGTGATCAAAGATCGAAATGTGCATTCTGAACCTAAATGCAGATTCAGAGAGACAGTTGTAACGGCGTTCTATCCGCGGAATTTCCTGGTAGTTGATCCTGTGTGTGCTATGATCTCGTTTACCCATCAGAGGATATCTTTGGCTGAAGACGCGAATGTATCTCCACAACGACCTTCGCTCGTATCACGCAAAATTGTGGAATTACGTGTTAGGAGACTAGCTAAGAAGAGTCTTGGAGAGAATTACTTTGTGCTGATGAACGATGACACCGTCTTAAACTTGGAAGTTGACGTTCTGACCTCGATGTCCAATTCTGTGCAGCGATCTCGGATCATCGTGTAGATCCTTTTGTATTCACATAGATAGCATTGACGAAACGTCAAGATGATACTGGTTGGGATATTGCGGTTGCTGAGATAGAAGGGCCAACAGCTTTGAGAGCCCAAGTCGCCAATGGTCAAACCTACGGGCGATGAAGTTGGAATTGACGGCTGGCATTTAAGTTGACACATGCCTTCCATACGAGGATGATAGTTGTAGATAACATTTCTGAAGGCTTGAGGCTAGCGACGTGAATGCGAAGTCACTTGGTTGGGAGGTCCTAGAGGTCCTACCGGAATGAATTCGCCTTATCCAAACAATCGACGTGACCAGCCCTTCACACGATGGTTAGGTCATGGTACCGCAAAAGGTCCTATGAACATTCCTAGCGCCAGGGCGAAGTACGTTGGCAGGCGTTTGGGCCGAAGTTGAAAGTTTGATGCTACATGGACGTGGTTATGAAGATGGAAATCGTAATACACCCATCCGCAAAGCTGCCGATTGCGGAAGAGCTGACAAGGACGAGCATTTGATATGGGTTCGTGCCATGGCTATACGATTTCCAGAACCACAGATGCCACCAGGTGTCCTAATGCCATGAATGATGTAAATAGAATGGTTGAACCAGTGCTACCGTGTCATACATGAACAACGATTTAAAGGACGATGGAGAGCGACGAGCGGAAAGAATAAGGAGATATCGATGATAGACCATCTTGTGGGATACGATAAGATCATAGGTGCCTTCTCCTGTATCGGATTGATACACCTGACGCATAACCGGGCATGACGGTGAATAGACCCATTATCCTTCATCAGCATATTCAGCCTAAACCATTCCAGCCTTCTTCCACGTTCTCCTCATTCCTCTCCTCTGTCCCGCCACATCATTCAAAAAGGCAACGCCGCACATGGAATCGAATGTCAATCGGCCGGCTTCCTTCCTCTTTCTTTGCTTTCTTCCAAGGTTCTTTATTGTGCTCCACTCGTGTCCCAAGGTAATCTTCGGCAAGATTGGAAGAGCAGCAAAATGTCGGAACCGATACGTTATTGTAGAACGAACAAGATACGGTGAATCATAGGCTGACTTTGTCTGAGGATAATGGAATGGTAGATATCCAGATCCTTTGCCATTAGATAGTTCAGCTCTTCATGAAGTATCCACAGTTTGCGAGGTGTGGAGGAAATAGCCTCAAACATGCTATTAACCAACAACCAGGCATCATTCTCGATATGCCGATATAACACTGTAATAAATCGATAAGATGCTCAGAAATAAATTCAGAACCGAAACCAGATACATACTTAATCGTCTGGAGAGCTGAACAGATTGACGACTTGGCATTGACCTAGGTCCATTCCCAATACGGTTGGCTCGCGATTTGCATATTTAAGCAGAGCCTAGGAGGTTCTGGTCAAGAATAAGAGCCGTAGACGAGCTTCGATAAGTGGTGTGGATGAAAAGGCTACGTCTGCTCAAATCAACGAGTTAGGATAGGTATCCAGCAGGAGATTCTACGAATCAAAGGGTCAATACTGTAAAACTGAATTGAGCAATATATAAAATCTGGCATACTTTTTACATAGATATATACATAGATAAGTATTATGCTTGGTAACTGTCGTCTACAACATAGTAGTGGCGTTGCAACTTGCAAAACATAGCGTTGGAGACTTTGAATGGGAATTACCTTCCCGCGTCACGTCGCGTCACGTCACGTCACGTCACACTCTACTTGGGCGCCAACACTGGAGGGAGGAGGAGTAGATAAAGCCGGCGGGTCCATACTAAACGCCAAACTAATTGATTTCAGATTCGTTTATTTCATCTGTCTCCGTAGAACCGTGCATATCGAAACTTAGTACTTATGTAAGCTGTCGAATCATGGGTGCAACCTCGAGGGAGGCATTTATATTCCTCGAATGGAAACTCAAGCTTGTTTTTCGTTGATTAGCCGATTAGCCTTATTTAAAGCTATAACTTCACGCCATATATTTATTGATTGGTCGGTATTACGAACTTTAAGCGTACAGCCCCATGATCAATTGGGCATCACGGCATAAACTATTTAGACTCGATTTCTGAATACCAAAGGAACCTTGGCGGGCCTATCAGGATGATTTCAGCGACTATCAGAGCAGATAAATGATCTTTTAACGCACGTAACTGTGAGGCCCTGCTTACTGGCGAGCAGCTTCTCGCGCCTCTGGAGCATTGTAAGTCCTTCGTAGGCATCCGGGTCTTTCAATTCTATCTTATACTTATGGACCAGCATCGAGAGGACCACAACGGCCTGGAAGATAATATGAGACATTGCATACGGTGGAAGAAATGCAGTCCTTTACCTCATTTTCGGTGAATCTATTGAAAAGAATATATCAACACATTGACAGTCGCTCATAAGGTACTTAATTGCGCACCTGCGACCCAAACAAGCTCTAGAACCTATTCAAATAACAACGAATTTTTTCATGTGAATATGTAAAAAATATTGGGGAGCAAACCTGCGGAGAATGGGAAGAAGGCATCTTTGTTGTAGGGGCCCAGGAATCTAGACGGGTTAAACTCCTCGGGAGAATCCCAATAACGAGCTGTATAGTATTAAATTTGCAATTAATTAACAGACAAAATAAAGGCAATTCGTACGGTTATAATGTATTCCGAAAATATTCAAGTTCACTACTGTCCCCTTGAGGACTGGAAGTGTGCCGATACTTCCGTCTGGTTTCACAAGACGCAAATTCGTGTCTTTTGAGGCGCATTTTGGAATGGAGGCCACCTGAAAAGGACGTTAATGACGTTTCCTTGTTCGAGTAGACCATACCAACAGGCGGGAATAGTCTCAGTGTCTCATAGAATATCGCTAAAGGATAGGTAAGCGCATTCATGATTTCGTGAGACTTTGACAGTTTTAATAAGTCCAAATTCTGATAAAATAGGCTGAACGTACCGGGATGGAGCCATCAGCAGGAAAGAGTGAGGTTACTTGTTGATAGAGTTTCTCCTGCTCATCTTGATACAATGCTAATAGCCCAAGAGCACAACAGAGGGTGTGCGCCGTCGTCTATCGCAATTATGGTTTTCAATAAGTTTATTCATCTATCAAATGGACGAACCTCGTGGCCTGCGAAGAGAAAGATAAAAATGTCACCTACAGTTCACGTTAAAAGGCCATTCCAAGCGTGATATTTTTTGAATTTACCTATCAGCTGTCGATCCGTTAAACGGTCTTCCAACGAGTCATTCTCGTTTCCTTCCAGTAATACCGTAAAGAGATCGTGATGTTGTTCATCTAAGGAATCCCTGCGGTCTTGTATCATTTCCTTCATGTATAGCTGGATAACTTCAGCAATTGATTTACGAATAACCCAGAAGACCTTATTTACCTCAAATTCGTAAAATGCTGCCTGGATTCGCAAAAGACGGCGAGAAAAGGGATATACCCAATTGGGAGTGGCGATCCTAATCACTAATTTCGATGCTACCTGATGCACGGCATCATTGAAAGACATTGTATGCCCTGGTGGTATATCTGAATCCTCCTCCCAGGAAATGCGTCTACCAAATCCTGTAATTTACATAAGACTAGTCTCTGTTTTAAGATCTAAATTACTAACCTGCAGCACCAATCACCATAAGGGCGATCTACGCATCATTTTGATAAGTGAATGCGCGGCGTTGGAATAGATGTGTGATTCACCGGCAAAGTTAAGTCAAGGGCATGTTCTACAGTCATAGACGTTTTCTTATCCCACATAGAAGTTGAGAGCATATCCGAGACGATCCTTGAAGTTTCTTCCCAAACCAACCGATTGTTTCTCTGGAAATTTATTTTAGATAGCATGGAATGATGTTCACTAATCTCACCTCTGAAAAAGCAGGCGCGGCGATCTTTCTGTGTCTCTTCCATTCTTCGCCTTCAGTCATGATAATATTTGACCCAAACATTCCGAGGATGCTATAAATATCTATCGGTTTTGGAAATTTGAAATGATGGGTACTAATATCCTGAGCGTAAATCTGTTAATATAAACATTCAAAATAAGTGGAATGCATACCTTCAGTGAAACGGCATCCGCAACAATCAACTCGGTTTTTGGGACAGGAAAAAACGAAGTCTGAGTAAAAATTGAATGCAGAGAATGGGAGGATATACTTTAGTGTACTCACAAATGTCAAGACATCCCAACCCGCTTTTTTAAATGCTACGCACAGCTCTCAAACAAAATCGTAACACGTTAGTGCACAGAACCTTACGTTGATGCTTTCTTGACAACGCCCAGTCATTTCCAAATGTGATAAGGGGAATGCGAGGTAAGATCTATATTGGAGACCACTTTAGTACAACACAAACACTTGGTTGAAACGCGTGCATTGGAGAGCGTGCCGGTAATATCCATAAGTCGAATAAATCCCGGATGATGCCTAATTAAAGTAACAGGGATTAAGCATACTAGTCCTACGTTGAAATTGTACGAACCTGAGTGAGACAAAGGATCGCTGAGAACGAAAGAAAATGACCACGGATACCAGCATAATTGCGAGCATTGCAAAGAACGTTGTTTGAACTGCAGTTTCCATAATAGGTTTATGTTTGGATATAAATGCCAATGTCTTCGAAAAGAAGAACATTTTGTTCATCCAAAGCAAGACCG
>KN837105.1:553849-577783 GCA_000827215.1 Sphaerobolus stellatus SS14 | reverse complement strand
ACCTGAAGGGTCAGACTACAGTCAGTCGATACAATACAAGTCGTACGAGATGATATAAAGCGTTCTCACAGTTCACAGACAGTTCCGCCACAGGGTCCAAGCGATAGTAAGTATTCAGAAAATGAAGTGCTCTGGAAAATATATGGAGGTGTTAGCCCTATTTCCGGACACCATTTCATCCTTAATCTTACCAAAGAGGTTCAAGCTGCCAATTGAAGAGTTGAGGCTAACAGAGCGGCTATACTAGAGTGTATTGGATAGCGATAAATATTGGCTCCATTCAGGGTCAACTGAATTGAAACTGAATTGTGTGCCTAATATTCGCAACCAAAATTATTGGTACTTATCCAATACACTCTAATAGAGTGTAAGAGCAGCTAGCTTAAGCTATCGGCTAAGGCTTCTGCTCCAATGAATGCTAGGTATTCCGCTTACCCGATAACTTAAGCTCCATGCGAATACACGCTGATTTAGGACGGACAGCCGTGCCTGAATTAGGCGGGCATCCGTAGGCCACTGATGGCGTTTCTACATAGGAAGATGAATGTCAAACAAGTCGAGGTTGAGTCGAGGAAAATATGAGGTGACGGGCAGTAAATGCGTTACATACCAAATTGAACGTCTCTCGGAAATCGTCGAATCTTGAACACACCACGAAAAAAGCTACTACCTTCAAAACTTCTGATGGGACATACAACAGTGGAGTAAGAGCTCCATAATTAAATCTGTAAGAGACGGTTAAACGAATGCGATTGCGACGGCAAATTTATAGTAACCTTCTTTATGTGTAGGTTGACCGATTACTTACCAGAGTTGTACGCAGATCTTCGTCGAATTAAAGGAAAGGATCAAAGTTGTCAGTGGTCTTGCCGTAAGTGTAGGGATTGAGTTTAATTGAGTTCTGTCAACTTATTACTTTAAGAATTGGTAATGGATTGGTATGAAAAAATTCTGATACATAGGACTTTAGTAAGTCGATGTGAGATGTCCGGCAAACCGGTGTCGAGAGACCCGGCGCTGTGACAACCGTGTGACGTGTTGAGCTCATCTCATTCTCTCTTCCTCCAGTACTTCTAAAGGGAACTAGATCCTCCGGTATGGCGGTCAATCACCCAAGAATTGAAATTGTCAAATCTAATGACGGAACTGAAATTTACGCCGAAGCAACAGGAAATAAGTCTAAACCGACTGTAGCGTTTGTTCACGGTCTTGGTTTATCATCTGTAGTATGGGATGCGCAGTTTCTTGATTCTGAATTGACAGAAAGAATTTACGCGGTAGATCCATATATTTATATTACATTTTCTACAGTACATAACAATCTATCTATTACCTAGATAAGATATGACTTGCGTGGCCATGGCCGCTCTGGAAAGCCTTTGGAACCTGCAGCTTGGACGAGCGAACGATTTGCGGAAGATTTCCATGCCGTAATGTCAATTTTCAGAGTCAATAAACCAATATTAGTAGGCTGGTAACCATGTTCATATACCTATCGCTTCTCTTTCACTAAAGATAACTACTATTAGGAGTTACGGGTGTACGCCAGCAGTCGACCTTGCGACTAAATTCGGACCGAATTATCTCAGAGCACTTGTATATGTCGGCGGACTACCATATACTCACGCTGGTCATATAGTCACTGATGTTCAAAGAAGCGATGTTCGAAGTTTATTGCGACAGCCAAACCAAAACGCGTTTCAAGAAGCGCGAGGGTCAAATCTCAGGAAAACATTCGGCGATCCCGATTCGATCCCTGTAACAATCTATGAACAATGGGCCAAAGCCACGTCAATGCAGCCTCAAGCTGTTTTCCTGGAGGTCCTCCGCCGGAAGCAGGACACAACGCATTTATGGGAGCAATGTGGACCGATTCTACCTTTATTGGTTATCCATGGCCAAGCAGACAGAATTTGTGATCATGACGCAGCGATAAAGGAAGCTCGGCTAAAGTTTAAGAATGTGGATATCGAAAGTTGGCCTAGTGTGGGCCACGCTCCTTTTCTAGAAAATAAGGAGAAGTTCAACAGTGTCATTACATCTTGGGTCGCGAAAGTAAGCTTAAATGCATGCCTTGACAATAGAGCCGCTTCTTACGTTCTGAAATTTAGGTGACTTCTGAAGTCACGAAATCAAATCTTTGAAGAGTACAACGTACTAGCTTGTGCTAACTCTCCCTCACAAATGTATTCTTACATGATTCCAATTCTTATGTTGTCTTTCATGACCTTGAGTTAAACAGATATATCTGCATATTCGACAGACTTAGTTAATACGATAATTCACTCGTCTCTACGAATTTTTGTTGTGTTTCTGAGAAATTCTGAATACTTACGCGCATTAAATTTATCTTACACATACGGTGTGCTTTTGGCCGACTAATCCCGGCCCGACATCCGCTGACTATGGACGCGTATGGTGACAGACGCGCAATCTCATCCTATCTCACTGACGTTGGTCTCAGAGACTTAAGAGGGTTATTAAGTAGCTGAGATTTCCATAATATACGTGTAAGTCTTCGTTTTTAGCTGGTTACCTTTAAAAGCTTATACTTATTCCTTCTGGATCTGCTGTAGTGCTGTTGACCGTGGCCACTTAATACGCTGCGGAATCCGGATGGGTTATTCAGTTTTGCAGGCGGACAATGCAAGTTTCTCGTCCATGAATCGACGACCGCTGCTAAGCCGACTCATAAAGTCAAGAGCTGCTCGTGTTGGCACCCTAGTCGCTGTTTTCCTTCTCCTGGTTTTGATCCTATGGTCGTCACCATCTACCACAAGGCCATACATATCACCTGATAAGCCGATAGTTATTCCCGCATTCCGCAAAGCCGACCCCAAAACCTACCAAAATGAAACGGATACGCCAAACTGGGAGTATCGGCGGGATGCTGTGAAGGATGCCTTTCTCCATGCTTACAGCGCATACGAGGAAAACGCCTTTCCAGCAGACGAGTATTGGCCCTTGACCAAGGCGGCTCGACAAAAGTGAGTCTTTGAGCATTACTGCCTATACTTATTTATTGATGACGACTCAGCTTTAATGGATGGGGTGTGTCAGTCGTTGATTCTCTGGATACGATGCTTTTGATGGGCTTGGATGAGGAGTTTCGGCGAGGATTAAAGCATGTGCAATCGATTTCTTTTGATTTGGAAGAGGTATGATGATCAATATTATATTGGAGACACCAGCTAATTCCTGTATTCCTTGGTATAGGATCATTACGCACATTTCTTTGAAACTACCATCCGCTACTTAGGCGGCCTTTTATCAGCATATGCCTTATCAAAGGAACCGGTCTTATTACGGAAGGCCGACGAGCTTGGTAACAAGCTACTTCATGTATTTAACACTCCTAGTGGATTGCCAACATACAGTGTCAATACTCGAAGGTCGGCAAAATCCTTTCTTTAGAATTTCTACCGGGCCCTAATCTGTCTATTCAGCGGGAAAACTTCCGGTGGAAGCAGTCATCCTCGAGTATTGCTCGCAGAGATAGGTTCTTGTCAATTAGAGTATCGATATCTTGCGCACCTAACCGGAAACGGTGACTATTTCCGTGCTGTGGAAAAGGTCAATGCGATTCTGCAAATAAATCAGAATCAAAGAAGTGATGCGTTATGGGCATCACATTGGGAGACAGAAAATGGAACACAAACCAATGGTATAACCCATGCCTTCTTATTTTCCAATTTTATCTTACAATTTGGCAGCCCATTTGTCGGTGGGCGCTTGGGCCGATAGTGCCGTAAGTCAGATTTTTTTTGAATAATATTTATTATTTATCTTGGGCGTGTAGTACGAGTATATTCTTAAACAGTATCTGCAGACTTCAAAATCGGAGAAACGATTTAAACGGATGCGTACGTCCAAGCACATCAATTTCCTACTTATTCTGAAATGAAATCCAGATGTCAGGTCCACGAGAGGGGTTTTGGATACCCTTCTTTATCTCTCCCCGACTCGTAATCTTTTATACGTCACAGATACAGTTTCAGATATTCCAACCCGGAAGCTCGAACATCTTTCATGCTTTTATCCAGGATTATTGGCATTAGCCGGTCAAATCCTGGACAGTGATAATACATTCATGACAGAGCGAGATAAAAATCTGCATCGATGGTCTGCCGAGGGACTTGCGCACACATGTTGGGTCATGTATGGCGAATCCCCAAGCGGTCTAGGTCCCGAGGAGGCCATCTTTGACTATCCTCCGACGGACCATTCTTCCTCAAGTTCTGCCCGACGGGATATGAGGTGGATGCACAATCTCCAAGAATGGGAACAGAATGGCAGTCCTGGAGGAAAACCGCCCGGTGTTGCTAATCTCGCCTCCTTGATGACGAATATCAACCACCGGGACTATAGAGTCAGAACCTCCTCTTATCTCCTACGACCAGAGGTAATAATTTCATTTAATTCGTCTTGATAAAAAGTGGTCTAATAAATTTCCAGACAATTGAATCCATGTATCTTATGTGGAAAACAACAGGCGATCCCATCTGGCGAGAAAGAGGGTGGGAAATCTTTAAAGCCATCGAAAAGTATTGTCGGTTAAGCGTCGGCTATTCGAGTGTGGCCGATGTTTCTGTTACAAATCCTAAGTCACCCACCAATAAGCTCAACGATATGCCTAGGTATGTTAAAAATTGATGTTTCGTCATAGTTAACTCACTGATACTTCGCAGTTATGCTCTTGCAGAGACTTGGAAATACTTATATCTATTGTTTTCGCCGGAAGACCCAATGTCTCTCGACAAGTGGGTCTTCAATACCGAGGCTCATCCATTACCCGTATTTGAATGGAACGAGGCCGAGAGGAAGGAATACCGCCTTTTGTGATGCTAATGGACATCGATCTTTGTACATCTTAATTACCCAGCATTGTATTTTTATTAACTATCATAGAAAATATCTATTTCCTAGTTTCCCATATGATTTATATGTGTAGACGCATCCGAGACTTGGTATAACTTTAAGCATCTGACTCATCGACCAGTCCCAGTTGTCTAGCCTTAATCTGAATAGCCTAAAATTGTCCTGAATAAGCGAAAGCGAACAGAAACTAAATGACGAAGCACAGAACGCACAAGCGATTTGGAGTAATATCGAGTATACGAGAAGTCTCCCATTCCCCACCAAAGCTATTCAAAGTCGAAGCTAAGTCAATTTGGAACTGCAATTAATCGGAAGAACTCACTCCTGGATGTCCCGAGGGTGTACATGTCCGCCTAATTTCTCCCTCTTCCGTTAATCCCCACACAGGAGTGATTCGTCGTGCAATGCCTTCTCCAAATAATTCAGTTGCAATGTCCTGTACAGGTTTATATCCTGTAGCGAAAATAATGGAGTCGGCCTCAAGGAGCGATCCATCTGAGAACACCAAGCCCTGAGGATCAAAATGTGTAGGTTCGATGCCACTCTTGACTTTGATCTTTCCTTGAATGATTAGTTCAGCTGCACCAACATCGATCCCTATATTATGGAATTAATATGTGCTGCCTGGCAATGATGTCCCTTGAGCTTACAATATCCTGGAAGCTGTGGGTCAATACGACGGTCCTAGCCAAATTTCAGGAGTAATGATGTGACTCACCTCCTCCTCGCTGGAAAAGCAAAATTCCTTGACCTGCGCCGTCCGGGCCTTCATTGAGCCGAAAACCCGCTTTCTCCAATCCAACATACATATCTTTATGATATGCCTCCCTCTCTTTCTTTGAGAGAATCAAAAGCTGTTTGAGTAGCGATATGGGCATTGCAATCCCACGAAAATCGCCGAGTAAAGGATCGCCATTCGGCGGCCAGAGAAAATCCAGTTGTGTTTTTGACACATAATCCAACGAAACTACAGCAGTATTGGATCTCTGAATCATCGTGACACATTCGACTCCATGACTAGCTAGATCTTGACAGATGTCAGCGGCGGTTTGACTTGCACCCACCACTACGACCTTTTTCCCCGTATATGCTTGTGGACCTTTGAAATCAGATGCATGGAAGACCTCGCCTAAGAATTCATCTCGTCTAGGAAGGGAAGGCATAGATTGTCTTCCAAAGAAACCGACAGCCAATATTATATGAGCAGGGCGTAAAGTCTTCATGACACCATTATGATTGACATGTACTGTCCATTTACGTTCCTCTTTGTCGTATATAGGCATGGGTAACATCGTTGATCGGGTCCATATAACAAGATCCTGATTGTAAGCATATTGTTCCAACATTGCTGCTATCTTATCTCGTGGACTGTATTTTGCCGAATTTGAGGCAGGTCGGGTGTAAAGTACTGAAGGTCTGTCAGCACGTTAATGTTTCGATAATGATGATAGAATTTACGAACAAGCATGTTGAGTGTTTGGGGTATGTAGTGTTAAACTAGGATAACGGTCGCGCCATTGGTCGCCGACTGACTCCGCCTTCTCTATCAGTAAAACGGGAATATCCATTTGCTTGAATCGTGCCCCGATCTGTAAGCCACTTTGACCAGCTCCAGCTATAATGCATTAGAGAAATTATTTTACTTATTTTGCCCTCTTTACCTATTAACACATGAGGATCAGTCTCCACCGATCGTTTCCAATCTTCGTTTTCTGTGATAAAAGAAAGAGAACGTTGACGCAGATCAGGGCCTTTTTCTTCGTGGCCTTTCAAGTCAGTAAGAGTCATATAGATAGAAAGTGCCTGCCATCGAGCGTCTTGGCGTCGAAGTAGCATCAATCCTCGACCATAGGCAAAATCGACGTCAAAGACGAAGGCCGCTTCCAAAATATTCGTCGAAGGATTGTAGGAGGGAAGGATACCGCATTTTTCATCCAGATTGACATTGAAAATAATCCTTTTATGTAGACGATCCACCAGATAATCGAAAATGGCTGCATGTCCGCCTAAAGACCTATGATTCCAGGAAAAAACCAGATTGTCCCGGAGCCAACCTGTTGGAAGGAAGAGATCTACGAAAGCCTGAGCATTCCCCGCGGAACATGCCGATGCAAACCTATCGACCCATTCCTTCGATATTATAGGGATATTATCAGTGAGTTCCATAATAGCCAGGATAGCAAGGGAAAACAAGTATTATGCTAAGCCTTGGGAAAGCAATTTCGTAAAGGAACCTGGCCGTGGGAAGATCATCTAGCGTTAACGCGGAGCCTTTTGGGTTCACTTCCGCTTTTGTTTGGCTTTTGTTGTTTTCACTTTTGAAGACGCATAGCTGACATACCCATTGCTCTCTATTTGCATCCACATTCACAAGGTAATAATATTTCGATTTATTTATGGATTATTTCACGCTTGTATCCGCCGGAAGCTTACATCTAACCTTGGTTTGTTACCGGATCCTCAATCCCCTCATTAATCGGGTGCTCAACTCTTAAGCTCATGCTTTAAAAGCAATCATCAGAATTTACTATCTCAATTATCACGGTTTATAAATGGCATTACAGTTATTTGATTACATGAACTCGAATATCATCAGGATTGTAATGAACAATCAGGTATCTGCTTTTAAGGCATGCCAGTTTTGATTTCGGAGCCTGTCTCCTGGGATGAATTCTTCGAAAACAATATCCCTGTGTAATTGTGAGTCAGAGAGACCATATTCAGAAATTTATTATACGCTTATCATCGATATTCAGAATGTGGTCAAGTTGGCTCGTCGCGCAGTGCCTCACGGGACGACGCTCGTATCTCGGCGGTTTTGAACGCGTCAGCCTCTACTCTACAATTTTGGTAACCAATGGTGTCCCAATGTATGGCTGCCCTCGCACACAATTGATTTTTGGGGAACTCCTGCACCATGGACGCCCAGTCCACAAGGGACGAGCGGAATCTCCAAGAAATCAATTATTTGAGTCATAAAATACTTTTTCGTTTGTAGATATGGCGATAAATACGTCAAACCTTATCTGATTCAAATGTCAGAACTTAAATACTATGGAGTTTTAATTAGGACTAAAGCCTTATTTTGTCAGATTCCACCACCAGACGGCCCCGCCACATTCAACCACATCAATTATTTCTTATCGTTACTTATGGATGAAGGTTTTTGAGCTTTTTGTCTCTGGAGATGAGCGGTTCTCACTCTTCTATTCGTAAATTTAAATGATTTCTGGGGCACTGTCTCCGAGCAGGAGAAGCCTGGCGTATGGGCACTGGAACATGAAGGTTGGAAACCTTATGAGCTGATACGCACGATGAAATTAATAACTTCGCAGGGGACATTGATCCTGTAGAGGTATCACCCGCAGACTGCGACTCCGAGCCTCGCCGAGAATGTCCGGATAACTTCCCAGAACTATTGCAACGTGATTTGCCTTTACGGGACGGACAGAGATACTCAGCTTCGTCTAATCCTGAATTGGCATTGGCATTGGCAGTGTCGGAACCGGACCAAGCGGATATGTTATCGCAATCGAGTCCACCCAACAATACCAGTCACTGCTTCACCCGCCCTGCCGCTCTCTCCCTCAGTCAGGATACGCGCAAGCTCTCCTGAAGTGATCGACTCATCTGTCCGGTCCAGCCCTCTCCTTCGACGCACCGGGACCAAAAATGCGGCGAACAGGACAAATCAAATTCTAGAAAATCGAGATGACGACTTATGTGATTTGATGGTTCACCGTCAAGACAAACGGAAACGGAAACGTGATGATAACTAGGAAGAACTCAATGGTGAACCGGCTATTCTAGCCCCTAAGGTTAGGCGTATTACACGCTAAATACAACACTGTATCGGAATAAACCTGGACGTCGAGTCAAAAATCGCTCAAAAGATAAGGCTAAAGACTCACTGAAGCCTATATACGAATGTCCTACATGTATTAGTCAGACATTTACGCGACTTAAGGACCTTGAGCGTCATCTCTCAGTCACGAAAGTGCATAATCCAACCGCCGGGTTCGTGTGTGGATCGTGCCCAGGTGCTACTTTCACTCGAAAGGATGCCTTGAAACGACATATGGATTTTACTTATTCAGGGAAAGGAACCTCGTACATGCGTAGATTCAGAATGCTAGTAGCGGGGAAAGGCCGTTGCAGGCTTCTTCTGTCTTATATTCCTAGCCTGGTTCGGTCATCACTGGCTACCCGCTTGACCATACAATAGGCGTTTTCTTAGGTATATTCTTTCTTGTTTTACTTCTACTTTCTAGATAATTCTAGATAATTCTTTTTAATCGTTTCCGCTTGTAAGTTGTTATCGATTCCTTTCCACCGCTTTCTGCTTCTGATCATTATCACCAGTGTTTTCTTTAATCAGTCACCTCATTCTTGTACTGCCTTGTCAGTTTGTAATTATATGTATAGTCTGTCGCATTTAGAGAGTCCGCTCTGTTATCTGATTTGCCAATCTCATTGTTTCTGTGTGCCAGTGGTGTGATTATTATGCACTGGTCTCCTTTTTGTGTCCCTCTTGGAGCTTCCTATAAGCAGACAGCAGGCCATAGCTACAAAGGGATTCGCCGAGATACAATCTGATAAAAGAAACACAACAATTGCTTTCTAAATAAAATATAAAAGCATAGAAGGCGATCTGGTTGGTCTCCGGAGATACCTTGTACTAGTATAAATAACGTGAGCCGGGGATGGGGGTGTTCGCCGTCATCGCACAATGAGCCTACGAGCATGCTGTTGCGCGTTGCATAAATAACGTGAGCCGGGGACGGGGGTGTTCGCCGTCATCGCACAATGAGCCTACGAGCATGCTGTTGCGCGTTGCAAGGTATAACATGAGCTATCTGCATGCCCTTAGCTCCACAGCAATTCATATAAATTAATCGATACGGTTCTTTCCTGATGTCGACATCAATACTATGGTAATTGAGCGGCCACTGGAATTCGAATCGAAATGATGCACCTCTGAAATTGATCCCCATGAATCTCGAGGCTAATTAGAAGCCCTGTGTGCACCTTGTGGCTTATCAGATTGGTATTGCTTGAAATTAGGTTTAACCTGTAAATTCTTCGCATATATGCAATTCCATTAGAACTTAAAATCCACAAAAATACATACTAACTTCGTACCGTCACTACGTATAGTAGCGCCTCTATGAGACTGCGGGATATCGTTTATTTCGTATTCTCCATTCTCATAGACAAATATCAAAACACATAACACGCCACAAGAACTCGAATGCTCAAGTCAAATCCCCCGACGCTCCATCTCCCGATCCGACTCCCGAGAGCATGGTGGCACAGCCTGTCATGCAGCACCGGGTAACACATGGAAGCCCTGATACCAACACTTGTTTTGGTAAACCTCAAATTTAATGTATAGGGGGTGTGCACAGAGAACACTGGAGTTGCAGGGTCAATTTTCCCAATGTCGAGCGTGTTCGTCAGCCTACTTGTAGGACCATCCCAAAAAGGCGTTCCTAGCTGAGAATCCTGAGAACAGGGCGTCGGAATATTTGTTCGGTAGAAATCGCGAGGTGGGATAGCGGAAATAAATATCTGTACGTTATTGCAGAACTGCAGTATAGTAAAAAGCTCAACTCCTCCGCTCATCCTCCAACTACTCACTCCCTTACCACCGAGTCGCCACTGGATCATGACCTTCCCCTCCGAATTTGACCGTCATTGGAACGAAGAGACCGAGGGAATTGAAGAAATCAACGATGACACCTTGCCAGAGTTGCCATTCTTCACGTCGTCATCATCGTTTGAATGTATGTTTATGAAGGAAGACTATGTGGTCGCCACTATCTCTCCTCCGCAGACGGTTTACAGCGCAAATGACCTACGGGATGAAGATATCATAGAGCGGACACCTAGCCATTCTCCTCAGGACAGCGTCCTGGATACACCATCGGGTTCGAACTCATCCCCTTCAAAAAGTCCTCAGTGGTTGAAGGAGGATTCGGGAGCTCCGGCGCTGCCATGCGGCCACTACTCCCCTTCACTTCCGCCGCTCCATCAAGAACTCTTTGATCAGATTCAAGATGTACATCATAGTATGTTGTCTTTATATTCACCATATTCATCCTATCCCATTTCGTCCTCGCCTCCGGAGTCAACTAATGCATACATTCCCCCAATACCCGCCCAGCCAGAACAATGGCAGGCGACTACTAGTACCGTAGTCCTGCCTAAATCGAAATTTAAACGGAAACGAGAGCCTGAAGAGGACGAAGATCTAGAATATGTGGTGGATGATGATGAATATTGTGTCGTAAAGCCGGAGAAGGCTAACGAGAAGAGGGACACGAAAAAGATGAGGCGTTCACCCTCTCCGAGGCCACGACCTCAGGCTCAGGCTTCTTCGAGGCGGGGGTCTTTCAAAGGAGACCGTTCCACTTGCACCGGGATCATTGCCAATAGGCCCTCCATTCATATTCTGGCCCCCAAGCCAACACACCACGATACAGGGATGGTAGGTTGCATGACGTCGCCAAATTTGACAGCATATCCATCCACTGGCGGACCGCGACAAAGCCTTCATCCTGGACCCCAGGGAAGACCCTGGGCGACCAAGACCGTCTGCATGGTCCCGCCTCAACGAGAGCAGGATTTCAACGACGACTCCGATCATGTTGAGGAGTCGGGAGGAACCCGTGGTGGAAAGAAACGGCAGAGAGAGGACGACTTGGAATGGGAGTCACAGTCTAGCGCATCCCTAGAAGACACATCAGATTCGGAATATACTCCTCCGTCCAAACTGACCGCCAGTCCCTCTCAAGCCTATCCTCCGAAGTTGAGGACGAATATTCGCACTCCAACCTCTAAAGGAAAAGCAGATGAGAGAGGCGTTGGTAGATGGAAGGGGAAGAGTCGTTCTCAACACAACAAGTTTGACGCAGAAGAGTACTGTGAGGGAAGTGTTGGTCCTTCCAAAGGAAAGGGAAATGCTCGTGCTTATGATCACGAAGATTCCTTAGGTGGAGGAAAGCCGCAGAAGAAGAAGGGAAAGGGACGTGCCCGATACGACTCGGACTTTGATGACGAGGAGAACTGGGAGGAGTCTGAGGAAAGGCCCGTCAAGAGGAAACGATCCTCCAGTTCCAATTCCCAGGCAATGCCACCTCAGGCTGGGTCCTCTTCCCGTCGTGAGGCATACTATCCAAAGATTCCAAACGATTATCATCTTTCGAGACCAATAAGGCAGTCGGAAGTTATCATTCCCTCAAAGAAGGGAAAGAATTCTAAAGGGTCAAAGCAGTTCTATGAGGAATTGCAGCCTGCGGACTATGACGATACTGACTCAGACGAGTATCGTCCAGGGGAGTCGGATGGTGAGGCTGATTCGGATGGATACAAGCCCGTAGGCCACCGACAGAAACCAGTCCAGAACAAGAGACCAGCATATATGGGTAAAACCCCAAAGGCTAGTAGGCGTCCTCCTAAGCAACACTCACTGAGAGGCCTCCCAAATGCTGACTCTTCCAACGCGAAACCCAAAACTTTGCAAAAACAGCAAAAACAGATTAACGAATATCTGAACAAATACGTCAAAGAAATCATTAAAGGGAGAAAAGGAGAAAAAATCCAGAGGTTTCAATGCATTTTCGACAAAGATAAGTGTAGTGAGAAGTCTCTCCGAAGGTCAGATGTGCGGAGGCACATATCGAAAGGCCCGCACAGCCACGAAATGCCTGATTGGATGAAATTGAAGCATATTTGTGAGTGCGAGACATCCTTTACAAGGCTAGATGCTGCACAACGACATGCAAGGACCGCGGGCCATTCCTTAATTGGCCAGGAGGAGGAGGGGGAGGATTGAGGAGAATCCGACATGGGTCCCGGACTCCGAAGATGAGTAACAGAGGCCTTCAATGGTCGCTACAGTTTCCCGAAACATACCCCAGCTTGCCATCTCTCTAAACACCAGTTTTATATTCATCTCTTCTCCGAATCTGTTTCCTTTTTCCGCTCATCTTCCTCCAATATCCACATAACCCTTAAATTCCATTTTCAATTATTTCTCTGTATTCAAATCTTCATGTACTTGTATGTAGTCTCTTCTTTCCGGTTTTATACTCTCTGCTGTCAGTCTATTTGGAATAATTATACTTTTTTCTACTGGCAGATTCATTTAGACATCTTGCGTTCAGAGTGCCCTGTGAGTAGATCGACCTGTTTCTTAATCCTGAGTGCATGTCGCGTATGCCTCGATACGACATCCTCCTTGTCCTATCGCCTGATGATGCCTTTTCTATTCAGGAAAGAAAGTCAATAATTACTCAAGTCAGAGACGGAAAAAAACCTTAACTTTGAAAAGGTGACAACCGAATACATGGATTGCCAGTCGGTGTTCCGTGCGTCCGTCAAAATTAAATCGCAAGCCAGAAGGAGTCCCATCTCTCCAATTAGAGGGCGTTACGAGTACATGTCCCTCTGTGCCGGCTCGGTGCCGAAAGACCGTGCCATTCTGTCACTCTTCTTGCCTCTTCTCTCTATTCCTGGAATCTCGTAGTTTTCGTAAATAATGAAGGAGAAACACATTTAATCATTACAATGGTCAGTTTACTCAGTGTTATCGAATAAATATTCACTCAGAACAATTCAGGTTCAAACGCGCTATAAACGCGTTATGGACGCGTTTTACGATCCCGCACGTGATGCCGTTCTTAAATTTGGCGGCCCAATGGACAGCGCTTCGTGTTATGCGGCAGATACGTCGAAGTTGTTGCCTGGTTGTGGCACGTCGTTCCATTGATGGGATGTCAAAGATGTTACTAGTAACAAGTCAGAGACTCCAACGTCTGAGGCGACCAGCTCATGCCCTTCTCAAATATCAAGCCTCGACGTTCAAATCGTCCTCAACTCATCGGCCTTGTATTTGGAGTCCTCTTATTTATACTATGGTGCCGTAGTACGGACAAAGAAGATTTGGATTCGTTGTCGCCAGCGCCCGTAGAACAGGAAAAAGCAATCGAAAAAGATCCCTGGTCGTATAGCTATGAATTCCGAAAAGACGGACTTGTAGAGGTAGATATGGAGAAGCAGCATCCGCTTTTGTTGCTTATCAGGAATGCGGAAGGGCAGTGGAGAGATATGTATAGAAGGTTAGTCGATCTTTTTTGAGGGATCCTTTGGCAGCTCTTATGGCTACCTATTAGACAAAGCAAGACGTTAGAAGCGGCCGTAGCGGAATATAAGAGACGTAATGGCTACGCACCTCCAGTCGGGTTCGATGCATGGTAAGATCCTGGATCATACGTTTCGTATATTGCATCTACTGAGCCCTTTTCGCTAGGTGGGCATTTGTCCAAAAACACAATGTCAAACTCGTAGATGAAGTCCGTCCTATTTCATTCTTCCTCTTCCAGAAGCTCATCCGTCCATGTTAATGTCCAGTTCGACCAAATCAACCGCGATGTGACGCCTTACCTCGCGCTCTCGCCCCAAATGTTCCGAGAGCGAGTTGACGATCCTGCGCTCAGCAATCCGGATAGAAGCTGGCATTTCGCCATCAAGAACTCGAACTTCGACAGAACCGGCCCGAGATGGTGGTTTGGGAACGAGAGGGGTCTCGCGAGTTTGCTGATGGGATTCTCGAGGGCGCTGCCTGACCTTGTTATGCATGGCCCGGAGTATGTAAGAGGAGATGATTGGATTGGAGAGGACTATAGGAAGGCGGCAGTAGAGAAAGTGAAGAATGGGTCTTGTAAGCGTAGTTTTCATTCGAATAGGTTCTGCATGGATATTGATCGAGATCGTTTCTCTAGACTTTACCCATGAAGAGCTCGCCCATTATGAAAGTGTCGACCGTAATCCACGCCGAGACATATCCAATATCTGTGAGGATACGGATCCCGTCTTGCAACATCAGCAGCCATACTCTTCCAATCGTAGGTCCTCCCATTTCAGCCATACACGCAGCCATCTAACCTTTCTCCTCCAGCCAAATTTGTCGCAGACCCCCTCGCCTACGTATCTCCCTGCGAATCCTCTCGCATCCACAACTCTCACCCCCTCATCTACCAGCCTCACGCCCGTCGTCCGCACCTAACGCCCTACTTTGTTTTTGCCAAGCAGCCTCCAGGCTCAGGCTTCCTCGTCCCCACAAACACATGGGAACTCTATGACTCCGCCTTGCAGCCCCCACGCAAATGGTCTGATAGGGACAACAAGCTCTATTGGCGCGGAATCGTCACAGGATGGAATTGGTATAAAGGCCTACAGTCATTAAGGGCATCAGAAGGCATTCATTTGAGTTGGAGGGATGGAGCGAGGCCGAAGCTTTCGTTGATGTTTAGTGAGAAGGTCGATCCGGGGTTTCAGGTGGATGTGTTGGTTGAGAAGGGCCTGGGTGGAAATGGGACGGGGTTGATGCTGAAGAAGTATAATGTGCGGAAGTTGAATGAGAAGTGGATGGATATAGGGTTGATTGGGGAGGCGATACAGTGTGATAAGGAGGAAGGGACGTGTGCTGAGATGGAGAGGGCGCCGATGTGGAAGCGGGAGAGGGATCTGATAACAGAGGCGAATAAGAAGTTTGTTGTTGAGTTGGGTGGGTGTCAATCTCTTTATCTCTTTATATGCTCGGTTTTGACGCGTTGTTCCCTGCATAGATGGAAACGATTGGAGTGAGCAGTTCCAGCGCAAATTGGCTGCGGGGAAGTATGTCCTTCCTTCATTTGCTATCCAGATCCCAGATAGTGAACCTGGCTAATCTAATCTCATAATTCATATAGTGTCGTCTTGAGGTCCACTGCCTACCCTGAATGGAATGATGATTGGTATGCGCCCATTTCATCCTGTCTTGCACTGTAATATCGACTCATCTCCGACCTGCAGGTTAATACCCTACTATCATTACATCGTAAGCCCTTCTCCCTATACAGACCTTCTGATCGCTCAGTCTCATTCTGGCCCATCCGACAGCCCATCCAATCCAACTACACAGACATCTACAACATCATGTCCTTCTTCGTCGGCGACCCTGAACACGGTCAAGGCAGCCACGACGACCTCGCGCAAAGGATCAGTGAACACGCGACCGAGTTCGCGAACAAGCATTGGCGATGGGTGGATATGCAGGCCTATGTGCGTCCTTCTCTCTCTTTTATGCTATACCGACGATTCGACTGACGCGCATTGTGTGCGAATAGTTATTCCGCCTGATGCTTGAATATGTGAGGCTGTTGAGCGATGATAGGGATGCTGCGAGCTTCCAGATGGCATAATCTGGGCTTGGCAGCTTCTGTTGCCAGGTTGGGGCTGTGGCCTTGCGCCTTCTGTTGTCAGGTTGTTGTCATTCATTCATGCGCCGCAGCTTTGTCCGTAAGGGATTGCATATCTGTCAGTTCGGTGTCACTCTGCAATGTATTTGAAATAGGGAGGACTTTTGGATTGGGTTATGGATATGGACTATGTTATTGCTTTGGATTTGATTTGTTGTTATTTGTATAATGTTAAGTATAATATGTTTTGTAATAGAGTCAATGTTTGTATAGCCTGCAACTCTCATCCGTTTGAGCATGCCTCTAGGTATAATCATGGCGCGGTCTGTCGCGTCGCGCCGCGTCCCTATAGTCAACTCAGAGAAGATTACAGATTTCGCGTCTCGAGTCCTTTAACCGGTTCCAGTCGAGGCTATAACGATAATATTATTAATGAATTCATCAATTGTGCAAATAGAAGGCCCGGCTCTGCATGAGAGCGCACGCGACTTCGAGGCGTCGTTCGTGAACTTCATTCCAATTTCAATTCTAATCTCAGGCTTTGATCCCTGAACCTTGTTTGGGACGGGAAAACATATACGACGAGGGCTCAGCATTGTTAAGTAAACTGCTTCCTCCTTTACGCTCTCGAGTCGTACGCTCGTGTTGCCTTTGCACGCTTAACAGTACCACAAACGCAGTATGTTTGTCACAAAGTATATTCAAAGCTTGCATTTCGCAAACGCAGCGTCTCCTCTCCGGGCGAGAGACGATTCTTCCTCGACCCAAAGCTCTTCAATAGGACCATCCAGTTCGTACCACTTCGTCCGGTAGCCAGGGCGGCGGGTTCGAAGATCCCCGTGGCCGTGAATACAAATGGTGGATGAACATTACAGTGCATTTAGCGCAGTTAGCTCATCCGATTGTATGTTCTGAGAGTCACTGAAACTCCAGGGGAGGCAGGTGTTCTAGGAGTGATTTTGCGACAGGTTCTATCCTGGTCTTTTAAACAACCAAATATCACGAATAGGCTATGTAGGACTTCCGTTAAGGCTGATATACGCCCATTGGTGTCCTAGAAGCTGTGGTCCTACTGGTGTTCGCAGTGAGTCGCAGTCATGAAGGCTGGGATGTGGTTTTGGCTATTGTAGATGCCGGACGCAAGCCACGAGCATTGGAAAAGCTGAACACGAGCGCTTCCCGTTTCTGTTGTGTTGAAAGGTCGCATTGTGTTGGCTGAAGTTCCGGCGTTGGGACAACGTTCGAGCAAGAAGGCCTCTTTCTCTTTGAGTGCGTATGGAGAACGAGCCGCTGCCCAGATGCCTAATCATAATCCTATGGTTGTCGCCTAAAACATGCGAAAGTCTCGTCGTCGTCGTACTTGGACTCTTTATGTACGGTTATCGCCAACCTGGACACCTGCTACCTACAGGGCTTGTATCTTCACCTTGGAGAGGAGACCGCGGGGACAGAGGGTGGAATGGTTGAAGGGATAGTTGCTCTTCAGTCTCTGCTTGATCTTCGCGTTTGTCTACCTGAATATATGTGTCCTAGACCAGGTCCAAATATTGAGGATATATGAGCTTGCTGAGCTTCAGCGGGTGGGCGATCTCGATTGTGTCACGCACCCTAACAGCCTCGTGCAATCGATTTCTTTGAGATATTATACTCAAAGAACTGCTTTGATCTACTCAGAGAATTTTGAGCATTGCAGGTATAGAAGACGCGTTGGTTCTCCACATGACTGCGGTGCATGACGTCCTCCATGCGATGTAGCAGTTAAAGCAATCTTTCAAGGCGCGGAGACCTTCGTCTTTTGCTTGAACTATCGAGCTTTAAACAAGCTTGGTTCTAAGCTTCTTCATTTGGAAAACTTGCTGTTGCATGCGGATACTCCGTTCAAACACAAGGCCACATGTAGTGTGCTAGTTGCATTTAAAGCAATTAGAGACACTCTAGAACAAATGATTCTGGTATTAGAGTGAGAAAATTGTGTTATAATGACGTTTGACTTGCTTACTGACTCATAAGTAGATACTTATTTGCAAAAATTCAAAGACGAATCTGTATTTGTATTTCGAGCTGAAGCGTGGGAACCCTGTCAAATAGTCTATCAACAACGTCTAACACCTGGTTCCTTCTCCCATCATACCCTATTTGAAATCATCCTATCATAAACCTTTTGATGCGTACGTATAGCTTTCGGCGGTTGGGTTGCGCAAACGCTGCAACAGCATTGGTCAACGTTCATGTATCCGGTCGCGGTGTATTCTTTCTCCACTATACTCGTCCATTCCATGCATTACTATTGCATATTACTTGAGCGTCATAGGGCGCGCATTGACGCGCATTGACGCGAAATCGTGATGGGAAAGGCACTGCTGGCAAATCGAGTCAATTGGTTATAAGGGGCCTGGATGCTGGGTCGCGCGAGCCTCCTCGTTAGCTTGAATCCTCCACGTCAGAGGCTTTCTACGATCTAGTCAACCATTCCTATCTTCTAATCAGTCCTGTAAGCACACATTCAGCTCGCGTCTTGAATTTCATTCATCTGACAATGCTACAGAAACTCTTATTAGCACCCTAACGATGTTGGACCATATGACTCGGATATATCTAATCGGCTCAATTGTAGTCGTCCTCACACTTGCACATTTCATCCGTAAAGCGATAAGCCCTCCACCGGAGCCTCTGAGCCCAATCTCTCCATCACGCAAATTGGAGTGAGGGTGCTTCAGAACAAACCCAACTTCGTTAGCGCCTGCACACTAGGATCCGGAAGGAGGGGAAGGGGAAGGAGGCTAGGTGTTATGCACACTATGGCTATGGAGAATGGGCTCATTTCGCCGCCACACATCTATACCAACAAGACGTCATACTCGGATAGTACTGGTTCCTGCTCTTATCGTGAACTTTGACGCATTCTACTGTATCGGATCCTATCACAAACCAAACTATTTATGTATTCTATGCCAAGACTATAATATCTCTGCAATATCCACAACTGAGACAGATCGACAGGCCCTTTATAAAAGTTACTTCTGTTCGATTGGCAGCTGCTTTAACTGATTCACAGATGAGTCTTCCTGTGAGTTTGTTCTCGTTTTGATAGAGGTTTGATATTTATAATTAACCATTCAGTAATGGTACATGCATGTCAAACCTTCAGAACGCTCATGTCATAATAAAGTTCGCAGTCTCATTTTCAGTGGAAGATAGTAGCCATCACTCGGCCATCTACCCTTAATCTATCCGGTGTGATTGCTCAACGACTGGGCTTTCAATTCTAAATGGAAATCTCCGCTTTCTTGCTGCTCCAAGGGCTAGGTTGATCCATCTCCGGATCCTCCTGACCTCCCCTCAGACATATGAGGTTATATCTCCAGAATACACCTAAATACGCTCATATACCCGACCACTTCTTTTGAATGTGGAGTCTCGGGATCTGAAAGGCATTGCTACCCAAAAGCTATAAAGGGGCATGTATCCTCGTTCATAATTACTCCACTTTGGACTTTTCTTAGTTGACTATTCCCAGCTTCCTAACAGCGTGACTCGTAAGGATCTTTCTCACTTGTTGTATTCCATCTATCTGACTCTAAAATTATAGAAAGTCTTACTAGTATCCGGACGCCCCTGATGTTAAACTTTACTGTTAGGTTATACCTAATATCAACAATCTTGATCCTTGAACTTCTCTATGTTATACGCAAAGTGAGAACAAGCTCTTTACCGTTCCCTCCAGGACCCAAAGCACTACCTATACTAGTAAACCTGCTAGCCATGCCCAGGTTCAGACCATGGGAGATATTTGTGAAATGGGGAAAGCAATATGGAGATATCGTCCATGTCACGTGTTTGGTCGGCATATAATCATTTTGAATTCATCGGAAGTTGCAAAGGACCTCTTGGATGCTTGCTTAGCGAAGTATTCGTCTAGAGGATACGTTCCTATCGTGCATGAACCCAGTCCGTATATCCAGCTCTTTTTCACTCCAAAATTGAATGTATCCTTTTCTGACAATATAAGTACACCTTTGTGATTGTAGGATGAACTGCGAATGGGTATTCGCATTCAGGAAATCAGACGAGGCTTGTAAAAAACAACGAAGATTGCTTGTTCAGCATCTAAGCCCAAATGCGGTATTCTCGTTTCACGAACGCCAACTCGACGCCGCTCATGCAATGCTTCGAGTGATGCTAAACCACGAAAGTTCGAAGAATCTCGAAGAATCCCTCAAATATAACTCTTCGGGTCTCATTCTGGCTATCACATATGGGTATGAAGTTAAACCTGAGAATGATGAATTTGTGGAACTCGTCAGTGAAACGGTGACCCAGGTAACTCGTGCGCTTCACTCGAGCTTCTTCCTAGTCAATAACTTTCTTTGGCGTATGTTCTTTCCTTTATTATTTTGGGCTCAAGATTCTGGTCATACCTTCCAGTAAAATACGTCCCTGCTTGGTTTCCGGGTAGCAAATTCAGAATATTTGCCGAAGAAGCTAGGAAAAATGCAATAAGTGTGCGGGATATTCCCTTCGAATATTGCAAAGCTACTATTGTAAGCTCCTTAATTGAAAGGATGTTTTGTAGGACTGACGGGCCTTCTAGGAAGCAGGAACAGCTAAACCTTCGTTTATGGGAAATGTTTTGGCGGCTTCCAATGATGAGACTTCAGATGCACGCAGAATACAAGATATAAAGGAGATTGCATCCGTAATGTTCACTGGTGAGGAGATAGCGTGAATCATAAATGCCGCCGTTTAACCAACTATCTCAGCTGGGGAATGACACAACGGCCGGAGCGCTATATGCCTGCATTAGGCTCGCTCTAGTTTTGCATCCACGCGTCCAAAAGCGTGCTCATGCTAAACTAGATAGTATACTGGGTCCTCCATAATCGCCAAATTTCCGTCTTCCAATCCACGCAGACAAGAACGATCTTCCTTACATCGAAGCCATTGTGAAAGAAGTCATGCGGTGGTGGCAGCCATTGCCTATGGGAATTGCGCATTGCAGTATGGAAGACGATGTATATAGGGGATACAAGATTCCTAAAGGTTCAAGAATAATCGCAAATGTATGGGGAATTCTCCATGACGAGAGCATATTCCCTCAACCCAATGAATTCCGGCCGGAAAGATTCTTAGCATCGGAAAAGAACTCGGACATTATCTGTGATCCAGCATTATCAGGTTTTTTCGGATGGGGAAGACGGTGAGTGTTGAGTCGTTTTTATGTTGGTATACACTGGATGTTTACCTTGATTTATTTTTAGAATATGTCCAGGTCAGCCACTCGCAGAAGCGTCTCTCTGGATTCAGATTGCAAGTATACTTGCAGCATTCCGCTTGGATCCAGCGAAAGATGAAATGGGAAAGGAAATTGATGTTTCGCTAGAGAGGGATTTCAAATGTAAGTGAATTACCATTATCCAGAGTTTTTTTAAGCTGATCGACGACGGCCTTCCGCCCTTTCATGTGATTGGCTGAAGCGCCAGGGTATGGGTGTAGGACGCTGTTTTTTTTTGGAAATGAGTCTGAATCACTGGCATCCCTGCAGGCATCCGATTCCTTTCTCATGTTCTATCAGTCCACGATCACAACATGCTGTTACTCAAGTCATAGAGACTGCCTCAAAATAACATAGAAGATGAGCTGATTGTGTTGATCGATGGGATGAGATCTGTAATGCATCTGTGGCTATGTATTGGCTATACATCTGGCTTTTTTGCTTATGGGGATAGATGCTTTGAGAGACGGCTGTGGTAAGCTCCGTTGATTGACTAAGAATGTCCAATTGAATTTTCTGACACTGCTATTATATAATTTGTTGATAAATATAGTCTCATGGTGGCAACTTTAACTTAGTGCACAGATTCTCATGATTTTCTTTAAGGCTTGAGAAAGAGAGGTGTTATCGGACAGTACAGTACCGGTACTAGTGGAAAAGCTTCTGGCCTATTTTGCGTTTCATCATGATCAAGGATTCTCCTCGTATATAAGGTCTCAGTCTCCACCCATCTCAAGTCTCCGAGTCGTTGTTCTTCGTTGATCCACCATGTTCGTACTCATGTCCTATGCCACTGTTGGTAGCGTGAGGGCTATGCTTATAACCATTGCCTATTTTATCTTTAAACGCAAAAATCAAAAATTGTCTTTCCCTCCGGGACCAATGCCGCTTCCACTTGTTGGAAATCTCTTCGATATGCCCCAAGCTCGTGAGTGGGAGGCATACACGAAATGGGGTGCCAAATACGGGGATGTGGTCCATGTTAGTGCATTTGGACACCACATAATTGTCCTCAATTCCTTCAAAGCTGCAAGGGACTTATTGGACTTGCGTTCTACAAAATACTCGTCACGACCTTATGTTCCCATGCTGCATGACCCAGAATTGTCAGTTGCTTGTTTCTGTCTCTAGACTTCTCATTCACCTATCAATCGTCTCTCCTTTTGCAGAATGGATGCAGGATGGTCTTTTACGTTTATGACCTATGAGGACCCAAGGTGGAAAAGGCATCGACGTCTATTTGTGGAACATTTCAATGCAAGTGCTGTTCGTTCCTTCGAAGCCCAACAGCTCAAAGGCTCGCACGCACTGTTGCGTTCTTTATTGGCGCACAACGAAATTGGGGATCTCGAGGAAGCTTTGAGAAACACCGCGGCTGGAATTATGATGGATATTACTTATGGCTATGACATAAAACTAAAGGACGACCCCTTCGTAGAAATAGCTACTAGGGCGGCCAACGAAATAACACAAGGCATAAGTCCCTCCGGTTTCTTCGTTAATTTGTTTCCATGGAGTAAGCTTTTCTCTCTTTATACGAAGGTCTGAAAATTGCTGATTATAAATTAGTGAAATACATACCAGCTTGGTTTCCTGGAGGAGGATATAAACATTTTGCTGCCCAAGCTCGGAAATCTGGTCAGGAACTAGTCGATGTACCGTTTGCATTCTTAAAGCAGAGTATTGTGAGCTCAGATTTAGAGTTATTATCGTAAGAATTTATCAGTCATTTAGGCCACGGGGACTGCTCGACCTTCTTTCGCTTCCGACGCTCTGACTGACTCGGCCGACCCTGTGTATGTGCGAGATATAAAAGAAATTTCTGCTGCGATCTATGGCGGTATGCAAATGGCTTTCTCATTAATAAACAGGAAATACGTCGCTCACTGTTTATGCATATAGGTGGCGCTGACACAACTGTGGGCTTAATTCATGCCTGTGTTCTCGCTTTAATCTTAAACCCTCACGCACAACAACGTGCCCAGGAGGAACTGGACACAGTTATTGGATCTCCTGATTCCAATTTATTCCGTCTGCCGATTCATGAAGATAGAGATAGGTTGCCTTACATCGATGCTATCTTAAAAGAAGCCATACGCTGGTGGCAACCGGTACCGACAGCACTCCCACATGCAACTACAGAGGAAGATGAATACAGAGGTTGGCACATTCCCAAAGGAACGATTGTAATGATCAATGCTTGGGGAATCCTTCACGATGAAATCGCATATCCCCAACCATACCAATTCCGTCCTGAAAGATTTTTAAATGGGGATGGAAAAGTGATAGACGACCCTGCTGTTGGCCTATCGTTTGGAAGTGGTAGACGGTATAGTATTCATTGGTATATGGCGGTAGCCAGCATTCTATTGACACGTTTTCCAGTATCTGTCCAGGTCGTCCATTTGCTGAGACAGCTTTATGGATACAGATCGCCAGTTTATTGGCGGCCTTCCACTTGGAATCTCCGAAAGATGAAGACGGAAACTCCGTGGATATCACATACGCAAAAAACCCAAAATCTGGGTATCTTTTGTAATA
>KN837105.1:381569-544037 GCA_000827215.1 Sphaerobolus stellatus SS14 | reverse complement strand
GGAACTGAACGGTATACAAGGAAGTTACGGGATTAAAGACTAAGCTTATGTAAATGTTAAGAGTCCGCTGAGTATGCCTGGGCGCCAGGCTTACACTCCTCCCCAAACAAAAATGTTCTCCACCACCCCAATTTACCTCACTGAGAGTTATCCTTGGCAATCCGGCATTTATGTTCGACAAAATCTGTGTTCAGTCCGCATTCCAGGAATATCGACGGTGACGGAAAATGAGACGGCCTGGGCTGACTTGCAGTGACAGTATTGAAAATTATAAGCAATTAAACATAGGCATGAATATGAGAGATATTGGGGATATGGGAAAGGGGAACCGCGATCAGAGTCCATCAGAATCACCTTCATCTGTGTCATCATCGCTGTAGCATTGTGCAATCTCGAGTTCAGGTTGATCTTCTCCATCATTCTGGAAGCCGCCCATGACGAAACCCACATACTGCCTGGGAGTCGGATCCGGTTGATTTTCATCATCATGGAGCATTGCATAGGCTGCGACTTCTTTCTTGACGGATACAAAGTCACGGCCAGGGGGGATACCTAATGTTGCATCTCCAGGACAGGTTCGGCCGATGTGATTGACCCAACCAACATCACCAGGGACCTTACGGCACTTCCAGCATCCTCCTAAATTGGTGAGGCGTGTTCGATCCGCATGTGTGAGAGGCGGGACCAAGGGCTGAAGCATAGCTGGTGAGGCGATGCCGGAGGGAGTGGGAATTCTACCAGCAGGGGCGAGGGACGGGGTCTGATCAGGACGGGTTGAAGGGCGGCCACTAACACCTTCGGCAATGAGGCTCTCCCATTGCATGGACATCAGAGCAACTAGATCATCAAAACCGATGGTCTCAATGTTGAGATCCGGCATAGCCATGATGCGGAGGAGGAGGATATGGTGGGCGTGGAATAGAAGCTGATATTTGTAGATGTTGGCGGGGATGATGGTTTCGCCTACAGCATTGCGTGCTTCGGCCAGGATAGCAGCGTACTCGAGGAAGGGAAGCTTGCCCTGTTCACAAAGGAAAAAGGAACGTAAGGCCAATAGCTTGTATCCCTTCGGCATGAACCTCTCGCGGATTTTCTTCTCGAAGGCCTCCCAGGTTACTAACTTCAGGAACTCCTTTCGTCCACTACTCCACCAGGCTGCCATAGTCGGCTCCTGCAGCTGACTGCCGGTGATACGAATCCTCGTTGGAACGTCGAGAGCTGGGGTCTTCTCGGCCTTGGTAGCGGCATGAATAGCGAAGCCGTCATCACATTGACCGAGCCATTCATCGAGTGCAGTGGCAGTGAGGGGGCCGAGGAATGCCGAGACTACCTTGGACGCCATGTTATCACTCGATTGGACGATGGCGACAGCGAGGGAAGATGGATGGGTTTGAGTTGCTCGTTTAGGAAGGGTGACGCGTTTGTGACGAATAGCGAGGCGTGGGAAGCTTCTAAAAAAGGCAGGCTTCTCGTCAGAGGACGCGTCTTCTGAGGAATATCCGTCCTGGGCTTGGTTCGGAACTCGTCGTCGACGCTGGGTGAGGTCCTGGGCTTCGACGATTGGTAGCTGATGCTGGATAGCGGTGTTCCGTGTAAACCTAACGGATGTATCGTCCTCCAGGGTTGGCTAGCAAGAGTGGATGACGTGAAGTCTCGAAGTTTGAATGTAAAAGGCCGATATCAAAAAAAAAGTGAAAGCCCGTCGTCAAATAGGGCTCACTGAGACGCAGTCACACGGATTGATAGGACCACGCTGTATTGTTCGAGGAACTGAACGGTATACAAGGAAGTTACGGGATTAAAGACTAAGCTTATGTAAATGTTAAGAGTCCGCTGAGTATGCCTGGGCGCCAGGCTTACAATTCATTTCAACAAGACATCTTTATGTAATGCCATATATTTATGAAATAGGTTGACAATCCCTATCCAACTCCACGGGGCGATCATAAGCCTGGTAGTGAACCTCAGCTTGGCTCATTACTTTTCAACTTCATACTTCAAACCCTTCCGCTAGCTTCTGTTCAGAAATCCGTCCATCTCAACATCCACCCCGAATGCCTCTACCTTGTTATGGCTCAGTCAATAAACACGTTCCATGCGTGGATCAACGCGCATTTGACCACGTCATTCAAAATTAACAAGTCTTCTTTTTCATAACACTAAAGTATGTGTATCGATGTGGGTGTCTGTCAGATAAGTCGTAATTCATCCCTTCTATAGGCTCTGTACTTGTGATGCCATTTCACTTAGATATCTTAAGCTTCCATACTAGTACGACTTTTGATCCTTTATCAAACGGACGTCCTACTGTATATAACTGCTATAGATTTCATCGAAAAGTTTAATTCGAATCTGAACGAAATTCCTATAAAATAGCTGGACCCTCCACTATGTCAGTCGAAATGGAAATCAACATGCTCTTCTCCCTCGATGGGTAAAAGCCATTGTTAGTCAGAATTTGCGAGTATAGAGCAAGATTCATATATGAATAATTGGAAGTAATCCGTACGCAATGACCAAATGATACAGGAAATAGGTACGTGTTTCTAGAGTACATTCTTGGATGAATAGAATTGAAGTCATGGGATTTAATATGAAAGACAGCGGTTAGGACGACATGAGTGAGTTTGTGCTGCATTAAACGAGTGAATACCAGAGTTCGTGATTTTGTGCTGAAGGAATGAATAGAAGCTGAAGAATATGGCTGACGAGACGCATTGGAACATTCTAGAGAATCATTTTGACAGGAGTATGAAGAAATGTCCGTACGTGATTATGCTTGATTGGATGTGTTACTATGATGCGTGAATCAGATACCGGTAATGACCAATTATTCGGAACATGCTTTTTATTCTGGTTTCAATTCGTCGAGCATGAACCACTTACACAACCGCTCAGTTATCTCTCCGCCTCTGAAAAACACCTTCACCAAATCTGCATCAATTAGATCCAACAACGGTGCGACTTGGATCATTTGAGGCATCCCGCGAAGTTCACGAAGGAGTAAAGGCGAGGTAGTAAGAGTCTTTTTGCATATAGCATCAATCCCACCGATATGGGTGAGCTTTTCGTGTTTATGCAATAAGCGAAGACCATTAATCCAGTCCTCGGCCTAAAACGAGTAGAGATATTCAGAGAAAGGATGGAGCACAAATAATGCTCACCGCCGATTCTTCAGTGTCATTCAAGTCTTCAATAATAAATTTCTCGATGCTCAAAGGTAGATGTTTGAGGATATCACATAGCCTTATGTTCAAGTTAGCAATACATTGTTTGAGGCTTCTCATCTCCTGTAAATACGGCATAGTAGTGTCATAGAACGGACCGCAGACATGCGTCAACTGTTCAGCAAGAGAGAGCGATATGATACTTTCAATTAGATGGGTTGTGAATAATTTGCGGAGGTTCGGTACTGTCTCCCGAGTTAACGGCTCCTCGAAGAATGTGGGATACAGCTCGTACGCATTAACTGCGAGGGATGTGATGGTGGGATGACGTTTGAGAAAGGAGGGAAATGTCTCAAAATCTTCAGGATAATTAGCCATAGACATACAGATTAGAACAGATGTAAGGTGGGGCCAAGTAGCCTTTTCAAGCAAGTTCATGAGTTCTGGGGTGCATGTGTCGAAATCGAGTTCGAAGGACGATAGGTTTGGTGTTATCCAACTGATGTGATCGATATCCTCTTTCTTTGTATCTTTGGAAATGCACACTTCTTCCAGTCGTATCCGTCGGAGCTGAAAGAGAGGATGACAATTGGGCTATCGGAATTGACAACAAGATATCATAAGCAATCAGTAAAGACGCGGCGGCGCACATGGACGTACCGGTCCAGGATAATTTTCGTTTACAAAAATGGTTTGATCAGAGGAAGTTGCGCGTAAGTTGAGAGAAACCAAGAGGGAGGTTGATGACGCGAGGAGCCGCAAAAAAGGAAGAAAATCTGAATTAGGAATAATAGTGACAAGAGTGGTCAGATTCCTCATATGACCGATGAGAGTCCTCAAGTCCAACATAAATGTTGGCATGACATGTTGGGAGAGAAAGTCTGAGTTGTCGCATGCTGGTGGCTCTGCTGCGGTACTTGGAAGCAAACAACGAGGGATGATAACAGGACGCTCAGAAAAACACATCTCGATCTCCCGGTAACGTGATAATAGTGGTTTATGTTGAAGAAGTGTCTCGCATAGCCATAAAGGATACTCGTGGAGGCCGACCTTCAATATTCGGAATTGGATGTGGTCCGGGATAATCCGCTCGCAGAACGCCTTGCAAGTAAGAGCGAGATGAAGTAGGTCCTTTGGTGTGTCAATATCGAGGATAATTAGCTCAATTATTTCCACTGGGGAGTCTAACAGTGTCCTCGGTTGTAGCATAGCCATCGCAGCGCGGAGCAGGTAAAGAGAAAATGATGATGTATGTGGGTCCTGGTGGACGCGCAAACTCCGATGCGGCGGTCACTGTCTAGGGCTCGCCACCTTAGCCGTATAGACCGTCTATACGGCCACCGTATTACGGCACCGCAACCGTCCCGACGGACAGCTTTGCAAGGAGGCAGCTAGTAAGGAGTAGGGGACGATTTTTACGATACGATTGGCGCCCAGACCATTAATAATACGCAAGTGAAGCTTGCGTTATCCCCACGGACACTGGGCGGGATGGCAGGTAACCGAATCATATATCCCGCATAATATCCTACTCTAACATTCAATACATGAGTATGGGCTGACATAAAGACATTTCCAGGGCTTCCTATAGTGCTCCGTGTAAGAGCTAGCTACCTTAATGTCTGGGAGTAACTATACTCGTTTCTGCTCATTCCCATCCTTAGTTTTTAAGGATTCAACGTCTTCGTGAAACTCATAATGGAAGAGGAGAGTTCAATCTGGGGAATCTTGCATGGTTCCTGCGTACCGTAGTGACAGATTAGGGCCGTAGTAACTCAACTTAAAACACAGAATAACGAAAATCATTCAAATTTCTCGCAAAGTACAGATACCATTTTCTCCAATGTCTCTGGCGATACAAAAATTAAATGTAATGTCTGAATGAATAAAGAGGGTAAAAATGATCGGAGGAGGTAAATGCTGGATAAGGGAAAGTTAGAGTTCTGAAAGACGTCAAAGTCGGTCTCCCTCTTTTTATACTGTATCTACAGTACCGTGTCTTGCATAATGCACGCATGTGCATCATATTTTTTGGCCCAAAAAAAATATTTACGTAGGCCTCGGAGTAGCTCCTGCAACCAGAAAGGATAGTGGCTCGTAGTTTCACGTTCGTAGACGGGATACATAGAGGGCGAGTCACAGCAATCACAGGCATGAGGGTGTAAATGGGTGCTATTACGAAAATGAACTGCGCACAGTTGAAATCTACAGGATCTGGGTCAGAAGTAGGTTTGGGCGCCAATCGTACCATAAGAATCAACCCCTCCCTCAACTAGTAAGTCAGTATATGAATGTACTAATCGCAATAACTCTCTTTTTGACAATATCGTGAAGGATGAGCTTCCGGCGATGTCTTTAGGATCTCACAATCATGTGCATCCTCCATTGGAGCGTGCAAGAGCACACTGCTTTCTCCTCCTCCTAGCCTCTATCTATCCTGGCGGACCTCGTACATGCAATATAATTATGTACCTTAATGGGAAATAGTGTAACAAGGTCAGTTCGTAATTTTCTGGTATTGAAGACAAGTTTCAACATACCGTGAAGTCCATCGCACCATAGAGTTCTACGGGGCTGCCTGCACATCCCTCGCAGACCTCTTTGACTCTCTTCTGTATACTCTTCCCTTGAATGCATCGCATTCGTCGCTGCCTCCTCAAATAGATGCAATTTTCTGAAGTTTGGGAAGGTTGCAATCCGGTGAAATGGTGGGGTGGGAAGCAGGCACAATTCTCTAATCTTTGTTTGCTCGTGACATTATGACCACCCCAGGTGAGTTGTATATTGTATATTCCATATTGGGACTAATACTAACTGACTTTAGGATGCACCGTGGCTGTGGAATGAATTTTCTCAGGTGGCCGACTATCTGCCTCTGATGTGCAAGTTTAAAGCCTGACACCATCCACACTTTGATGCTGGTCAAGCAAAGGCTTCGTCTGCCTCGAATTGCTGTTCAGGAAGTTCTCGGAGATGCATAGATATTATAAATCGATGAATATAATGCTTATTTAGAAGTTTCTATTTTCCGTGCACCGTAAATGGCCGTAAAAGGACTGTGGCCGTTTCGATGGGCAGGTTCTCGATTCTGTTTACGGTACGGATATAGTACAGTGTGTGTCATAAACAGCCGTACACTATACGGCTGTAGCCGTTTACGGTACATGGCGAGCCCTATCACTATCTACGACGTCCTCCACCCTTCTGTGCCCAACAGTGTATTGAAGGTCCTCTATACTCTTGTTATTGACTCTATGCAAATATATGACTCTTCTATAATATTCAAAGGAACTCTCCATTTCTCTTTAAAGTGCGTATTCATGTCTGTCACCCGTGCCTCTGACATTGACTCAGTTTGAGTACTGCCTCAAGCCTGTTTGGAACATTAGAGAGTTACGGGTACAGCCTGAGGTGCGCTTCGCACAGTACATATGCTTCTAACCAATAGACCTGATGCCGTAGTCTGACAGGTTTACACAGCTAAACCGTGACTCCTTCAATGCTGGAGCTTTGTTTAAGGATTTATCAGCGGTCAAAATCATGATGGTAGACACGCAGCTTGAGATGTGGTTGGCACAGTACGTCCAAGTTGACGAGATCCCCTCAGTTTCGTATATTGACCTAAACCGACAGATAATCCTTCTCCCTCTTATTCAAAGAGCATAGTACTGGATGGAATGTAAAAAAGGCCTTTCAACGGTTAACTTCCTGCTCAGTCTGCCGCTGCAGTCGCTGTAACCTCGAATCTCATCGCATCATTCCTTACCTGAGAATGATCCCCTCGTTTCTTCAACTCCAACCTCATTGGTAACATTGTTATGGTCCTCGAGTACAGATCTGTGCTATCCGTGGATCAACATCCATTGAATGGTAGATTCAAAGCCAATCGTCGCGCTATGACGTGTCATTACACATTCCAATTTGCTCCAAAATATCGGGGCTGAAATGAAAACTATTGTTCAAAGACACTGTCATATCGATAGGTAAAACCATGGTCCCTTAGAGATTACCAAGACGAAGTGTCTGCGGCAATTAGATTAGATTCTAAGGCAAGTCGCCGTGCTCGGAAGTCGTGTAAGTAAATCGTTGAGCTCAAGAGCAAGATTCAGTTATGAATAGCTGGGAGTAATATCTACGTAATTACTAGAAAATACAGGGAACCGGTGTAGGTATCTATCTGAATGGGGTCTCAATGACTAGAGGTGAAGTCACATTTACTATAACATTGATTCAGACGACATATGTGAGCTTGGATGAAATGAATGAAGACCAGAATTTGTGAATCCGAGCTGGTGAAATGAATGAGTGTCCAAGGAGCAAGCCGACGAGACATATTGGAACATTCGAGAGAATTGTGTTGACAAGAGTTTGAAGAGCAATCGGTAAGTGATTATACTTGCTTAGTGTTACTATGATGTACGAGCCAGAGAAGATAATGCCCAATTATTAGGAACGTACCTTTTATTCCGGTGTTAATTCCGGTGTTAATTCATCGATCGTGAACCACTTACACATCTGCTCAGTTATCTCTCCATCTTTGAAAAATACCTCCACAAATGTTGTATCGATTAGAAGTGTATCCAGCAATGGTGAAACCTTTATCACTTGAGGCATCCGACGAAGCTCCTGGATCACTGAAGGCGAAGTAGAAAGAGCATCATCTGTTGAGATAGCGTTAAGACCGCCAATATGCGTGAGCTGTTTGTGTTTGTGTAATAAGCGAAGACCATTAATCCATTCATCGTCCTAAAACGAGAATGAATATTTAGAGAACGAATGTATCACAGTATCGCTCACTGGAGAATCACCATGATCATTATTTAATTTCTCGATAATGAGTTTTTCTACACTCAAAGGAACAACCTTGAGGATATCACAAAGCATCATCACGTCCACGTTGGCGATACATTGTTTGAGATTCTTCATCTCTTCCAAATGGGTCATCGAGATGTAATCGAAAGCGGCGCAGACATGTGTCAATTGGTCAACCATAGAGACCGAGACAACATCTTGAATTAGGTGAGTTGTGGACAGTTTGCGGAGGTTCGGTAATATCTCCCGAGTTAACGGGTCGCCTTGGAAAGGAGACCATGTTTCGTACGTACTGACTGCGAGGGATGTGATCGTTGGATGTCGGTTTAGAAAGGAAATGAATACCTCTGAATCTTCTGGATCACTGGTCATAAACATGTAGATTAGAACGGACGTAAGGTGGGGCCAAGTGGCCCTCTGAAGCAGGTCCTTGAGTTCTGCTGTGGGTCTATCGAAATCGATCTCAAAGGACGATAGGTTTGGTGTAAGACAGCAGATACCATCAATAAGCTCTTTCTTTGAGTTTTTGACAATGCATACTTCACTCAGCTTTACGCGTCGGAGTTGGAGGAGAGGAGTGCACGTGAGCTATTGGAATTGACGAACAAGACATCATTAGCAATTGAGAATCACTCGGAGTGGCATAGTTACGTACTAATTCATAATAATCCTCGTTTAAAGAGATCATTCCGGGAGGTGAAGTTCGGCATAATTCGAGAGAAACCAATAGCGGCGTTGATGATGCGAGGAGCCGCAGGAAAGACAGGAAACCTGAACCAGTAATAAACGTGCTGAGGGTCGTCAAATTCCTCGCATGACTGATCAAAGATCGTAGATCCAAAATCATTCTTGGCATGACATGTTGAAAGAGAAAGTCTTGGTTGTCAGATGCTGGTGCCTCTGCTATGGTATTAGGGAGCAAACAACACGGAATGATAGTATGGGACTTGGAAAAGCGTAGTGTAATCTTCCGATAGCGAGACAATAGTGTTTTATGTTGAAGAAGTGCGTCGCCTAGCTCTAAAGGGTATTCGTGGAGATTGACTTTCAATATTCGGAACTGGATGTGGTATGGAATGATACGCGCGCATAACGCTTTGCAAGTGAGAGCGAGGTTGAGCAGGTCCTTTGGAGTAACGATGTCGGAAATTATTGATTCTATTATTTCCACTGGGCAGTCGAATAACTTCCTGGGATGTAGTATGATCATCGCAGTTGAGAGCAAGACGTTGACGTGACGTGAGTGGGTGCATGTGGACGCGTATACTTAACGGCAAACTCCGACTGTGCGTTCACAGTCAACGGTGACCTGCACCATTCCGTCCTAACCGCTGTATAATGTTCCCCATATACTGGCGGTGTAATCTAGATATTTCTTCATTATTCGTCTACTATATTCACTTGAACCTTCAATTTCTCTCTAAAGTGCGTATTCATGTGGCCTTTCCCGAGCCTCCGCTATCGACTCAGCTCTCTAGCATCGTTGTCAAGATCTTCTAGGATTGTTGCTCGTCCGGGTGAAGCAAGCTCATATGATTGGAGGTTCGTGTTGGGTGTGTTCGAGCATGGGGCAGTACCGAGTACGTGGTTCAAACACATGCTGAATTCCATCTACCGACATGCTTTCAAAGACGCATAACTTTGTCACGAAACCGATCATCGCTCTGTATGAGAAACCTCAAGGACAACGTCCTGTTGCCTTTCATCCTCAATTTGGAGCCCGAGCCGTTTGATCGATTTTCCTTGTTGAGGTCCTACTTTTGTGCAGGATGCACGACGACATCATTAACGCGTCACATCTTGGCGATGGCCTTCGCTGCTTGAGACGTTCCGCCCTTACGCCATGAATTATATGGATATAAGGGCCTTCACTGCGCTAGACACCACAAACGCCAACGATAACAAGCAGAGACAGTCGCACTCTCAAGTCGTAAAATTAGCCACCATGTCGGCCATTCGATGTCTGCATTAAGAGACAACAATAGGACCATAGTACGTCTTTCCAAATTGATGTCAATGTCCCGAAATCAACCACTGACACAACCGTTCTCTCCGTAGTTTGTAATTAAACGTCTCTAGTCTATTCAGGACTTAAGAGTGGATCAATACTTCTATGTATCCCAATCTCTTTTATTAAATAGAACACGACAGTGGAAATCAAGAACTCTTATGCTTTCATGCTATTTTCCATCAAAGCGCAAGCATAATATTATTTACGTCTAATCCGCTCCGTCAGTATAGCCGGTACTTAATTCCATATACTTAAACTATCAAATTCTAATATCCTCTTAGGAGCTGTTCTGGTTGCTTTATATCTCGTTCGATAACGCGACAACTGAAGGCCACTGCTTGCGCAGCTCTCGTCGTGTCTCATAGACCTACTTGAGGCTTGCATTAAGGCATTTATCCGCTAACTCTATCCAACGATCCAAATCAGTGTCTAGTATTAGCTGAAGTATCTATGCACTGGAGGCCGTGCAGTAGGTTATCCTGGTCAGCGAACGTACACGCAATTCCCAGCCAGTGTCATTTCGGTTATCGACTATGTTTTGGAAAATTTGCCTATACCCCAAAGTCGAAGGCGAGCATAACTGCTCAGCGTAAATGACATATACGCGTTGAGATGGTGCGGAGGAATATAAAAACTACGACCCCTTTTCGTACATCCAACGGATCTGCAAGCTTTCGAAGGTCTCGTGAGCTTCTTCCAACTTCAACTAATTTCCAAGTTTTAGGTACTGTCATATTGTGTCAGTATACGGCCACATAGACCACAGAATGCGGCCATAATGTAAGTTATAAATTGAGACGATTTCGGATAATTGATGTGAGGGTGTATGATGGTACCAAGAGGAACGAGCACACTCGACCAGGAGGCATTCCGTCCAACCGTGAAAGCAGGGTCATTTTCATAAGGTTGGTATGTAAATCCGCATTCTTTGAGACCGTATTCACTGAAAGGAATACTTAGAGCACAAAGGAGTCCAGGATCGGCATTCGTCTCTTCTCGGCTGCTTCGGACACCTAACTTGGATTTAAGAATATATAATAACCTTTTGTGAGGGACGGTTTTATAGGAAGAATAGGGAAGGCCGTTACGGTACCGGATTACTCCATCCGCAAGGAGGTCATCAATCACCATTTCTATCATTGGTGTAATGGCATGCCTCAGTTGTGGGCAGTCCTGCACGGTACCGCTATTCCCAAGTCGAAGCAACCAAGCCATAATTTCTACAAGGCTATGGATCCACTTTCATGGGTGCGCTTGACGTTGCACAACGGAGCTGTCATCCATTCCTGATACAGACTCCTGATCAGTATATAATTCGAGGCTTTGACTATCGCCGGTGCATCTGGATGAATATAATATCAACCATGTATGAGACGCGTTTTGAAACATCACGTACTGCTTATAATATTTTTCTCTCGTTCTTCAGATTTCTCCACCATCCAATCTTCTTTGACTGAAGACGATCTACTTGTCAAACCCATATACGACTCCGAACCATGGAAGCCGAGAAGAGGTATCGAGGTATCGGATTCATAATCGACAGGCATATCATCATTGCTACTTCCCGACAAATCATTCTCACTTGTCCAATGGTCTCCCTATCTTCAGCAAAACTCTACAGCCCCAAAGGGGTGTTTAATATAATAAACACTGCCTTGTGGAGCCGCACTGGCCCCTTCGATTTTCTCTGGTGTAAATAAACACTTGTGTTCTCTCTGACACTGGAGCATTCATAATAACGAAGATATCGCCCATGGCTCCTAAATTATCACTGGAAGGGCAATGACCGACATATCGAGTATAGACGTAATCTTGGTCTTTGATGGCCTCAGTTGATTATTGGAATTTTATTTTGTCCTTATCTACAGAAACAAGCAAGTAAATGAGTGAGGATACTACCATAGATTGCCTCTCTCCAACAAATTCACCAGTCTCTTATCGGTCATGATCAACGAGTATCAGATGGGAGTACAAGAGAGTAATGAGCATCGAAAGCAAGAAGCATAAGTGCCAGCGTGCTGGTGACTTCAGTTTTAATTTCTCGCGCCACACGTTCTTCCCTTTCTTCCCCTTCTTCAGTTCTGCTCTTCTCCTCCCACGTTTCCATACCTCACAAAACAAGTAATGCCACAGACCTGCGCAAATTCTTTTATTTTGCACTGACCGTAAGATTCCTCAGCCGTGCTCTATGGTATACTCTCCGAGTGCCTATGCACAACCTCACCGGAAATGATGAAGGTAAAAAGAACTGAAAGTGTCTCCGAACGTGAAGGTCCCACAGTAATTACCATGTAGTTTCGCTTTTAAAACATGCTAGTCCCCATAGTATACTGTACCTTTAATGCCTCTGAACGGTCGATGACAGCTCACAACTCGCCATCATTACATTCTGATGGATGCCAAGCTAAAAGACCAAGGAATAGATTAGCACAGTGCTGAAAGATTGCCTTATGCACATGATATTATGGGATTATGATGGGAATGAACGTCTTATTAAGGCGGACGTATCAATGTTTGATTTAGGATAATTGTGAAATGACTGCCAAGCCTTGAATGTCTTGAGCTTAGTTAACTTTATTCCAATTTATACCCCTACCAAATATAGATCACGACCCACCATGAGCGGATGGCCAGGAGTCGTGAAATCAAAGGTCCAGCGGGTTGTTCTCATAAGAAATTACAATGATCTTCACTATACATGTACAAGACGCATAAGTACTCAGGGATGATCACATATGCTTCACACAATCCTGCGATGCAGAGAAACTAAAGAAATAGTTACAGACTGGCTCGGAATAGATAGAGATGATAAGTTTACAAGTAGTCATAGCCAAGTGGTCCACACACTGGGAAACGAAAATAAGGTTCAGCGGATAAAAGCACATGCAACATGTGATAGGCTGCTAGCGAAGTAATATAAAATAGGAGCTGAGAGGCGCTCTTCAGCGGCAAACTGGTCCTCCCAGAGTTCTCCCCTTCCTACGCTTGACCAGTTCTTCTGAAATTTTCAGGGAGAATTTCTCGGGGCTCCGCGCTGGCCATAGGCCGACGCAAATCTCTAGGGATGACCGGTCTGCCCAGCAAACGGAGGTAACATAGGATAAGATCCTTACCTCAGAACTTTACTTCACGGAGAAACGTTCTCTGAAGACGATCCTCCTACGAGATTGAGAACATTTTAAAGCGAAGCCTTTAGGTCTAAATTATGTAGGTGTCTATTTCATCTATTATAGAAACTCGCCCAGCTGACGAAGCGCTGAAACCATGTTCACCGTTTCACGTTATCTTGGCAGGCTTTTGAGTCCGCATTCTTCGAGAGCTTTCCATACGCTCCATGCGCTTGCCTTAACCGTATCGGCGTCGTTGATAACGAAAATGTTGTATTTCACGATTTGGAGTCATTACAAGTGCGTATTATGTTTCGTAAGGTTAATAATAGCGTTTTGTCAACTTTTGTCGAGTCATTGTTGTCTTTGGAGGGACTGATCGTTCTCCCATTAGGGCCCCCGACATTCCGACCCATGTGAAGTGAAAGTGACTCAAAGGAGAACGACCCAGAACGGACATCATTGGTTTTTAGTCTGAAATCTCCGCCGCCAGGTCTGCAATGCAGGCCTCCGGGCCGACATTGCGCCGATCGAAGGCGATAACTTCAAATCAAATCTAACTGAAAACCCATGTTCAGTATTTGCTGCGGATCTGGAGCGGTCGGTGCTACAATAAGTATATGTTTTGTTTATGTTTGACTCCGATCTAGGCATTCCGTTCAGAATTCGGATGTACTTAAAGGTCAGTGGCCTATATGTGGATAACAAATCTTATGAATATTACAGAATAAACATAGTGCTACGTATCAGCTTGCAAACATATCCAAAAACTGAAAGAAGAAAAAGCCTGGCACCCCTTCTATAATTGCATAAGACTTTAAAATCTTATTACGAGACGCAGTTCATGGTTCCGTCGGGGCAGTGACTATATATGAAAAGGAATTAGCCGTAATCTCAAGCATCGAAAATGGCAACGCACGGAATGAGAGTCTCGGTTGCACCGGCATCAGAAGCGAGGTTGGGGAAAGGCGAAGCGAAGCAAGCTTGCTGGATGTCAGCTCTGGTCTTGGTAGCGGGGAAACTATAGAATATAAAGGTGAGCATCTGAACGAACATATCAAGAGATATTGACATACGTAGCAGGCTTCTTGACAGCGGGGAGCGGGGTAGGGATGACCTCAGAGCAGTCAACGAAGTGCCTGGTGTCCTGACCGTTGACGGCAAGCTTAGCCATAGCAAGTTTGAAGGCGTTAGCCATCTTTTCTTGCTCGTTGACGAATCCTTGCCATGTGCAGGCACTAGATAACGAAGGAAAATTATAGAGAAGACCATTTTAAAAATTAAAAGCAGACGTACGTGGTGGGGTGGCGAGCAAGGGCAAAATCAGATTGGAGACGGAGTTCACCGACGTCCTTCTCGAAGGTGGTAGGGAGAGGAGATTCAACCTCGCCTGTTATTCAATGACAATGGTAAGATAATTAGAAATACCTTGAATAAATATAAAAATTTACCAGTGTTGTTGCCAGTTCCGGGGAAGCCAATTCCCTTGAGAAGGACCTCCACGAAGATCTGGGTGTCGAAAGTGAAAGGAGTAGAATCGAAGGGAGCAGCATCGAGAGTCGGGTCAACGTGGTCAGCACGGGCGATGGTGTGGGAAGCCAACAAGGCAATAATTTCATCGGGGGTGAATCCTCCACCGTCAGAGAAACGAGAGAAGATCTTCTCAACGGCGTCTTGAGGCTCGGGGATGAGACCATCGGGAGCGGGAGCAGTCGCGTTGGGACGACCAGCCAAGAATTCCAACTTCGGGGCACCGGGGCAATTGGTGAGGGCAACTGCACCTGCGAACTGGATAAGATCGCCTGCGGTGACTGGGTGGGTTGCGAGGAATGGCAAAAGGGCGTCGACACTGTCGGAAATACCGTTGTTGGCGGAGAAGTTGGGTTCGACGTCAGGGAAGACAAGCATGGAACCGTCAGCTCCTCCACCGGCGGGCTTTCCTTGACCCTTCAAGGAGCTCGAGATGGCGATGGCGTCGTCTGAATATATTATTCAGTAAGCAGTGATTAACCAGTGGCGTTTTTTATTTTTTACTGACGGAAAGTAAGACGGACGACTTCGTGAGCATCTTCACCGCATTGGTTGTCGAACCTATATAGGGGAAAAAATATGTGAATATCCCTCCAATCCGACTCAAATATATGGGGCACATACAAGTTAGCTTGGAGATCATCGCGGAGGGCGAAGAACGGGCAGCAGGCAGCGTTCGAAGCCTTGTTACCATCAGGGCAAGTAACCAGCTGAGTGGCTGGCATGGCCTGCACAAGGGTGGCAAGAGTAGCAAAGGCAGCGAGAGTCTTGAAGGCCATTGGAGAAGATGCTTTGAAGAGAGGCGACTCGAGGAGTGCTGAAAAAAATGCCTGCTACTGCTACCCACTTTTATATGTGATGAACTGCTGAAATTTACTTATGGCTGTTCACGGTGTCATAGACAGAAATGGAACTTTTTGCACATTTTTGACACTAGAGACGAATTGAGATCAATCCCAAGTCAAGGGGAAGAAACCGGAGTGCAATGAAAGAAATCTAGTGGATTTCCATGACTCTGGGTGAACGAGATCACCGCTCAGCATGGGTACGCTTGAAACAAAATTACCATCTGGATGATTTTTGAACTCCTTGACTACAAAAATAGACGGGAAATAAAGTAAAAATAGAGACACCGTTGGTTTGGAACGCAGGAAACGAAACTATGGTAGGAATTCAAGTTATTATATATCATTCAAAAATGGCCTGAGATGACATGGGAATAAGGGAGGAATAGACGTTGACGATAGCTATGCTTGAAGTCGATGAGTCAGGAAGAGTCTGGGAGAGTGGACGAAGTTGAGTCTATCACACTCTAGAAGAGTTACTCTTGGCATGCGCATTTTCGTAAAAGGAAACGAGTTAGCCACGTAATGCTAGCTGAAATTAGCTCTTGATGCTATGTTGTCTGGTGCAAACGATGGTACGCATGAATATTTCGGCTAAAATGCCGCGTAGCAGAACTCTTTGGCGACCATCAGATCTTTCACAGAATCTAATAATAGCAACTTCGCGTCTTAAAATAATGCAATGCTGGGTAGAATTCTCACCCAACTCGGTTCATTTGATTGGTCGGGAGTTATTTAGACATGGGATCTATAGAAAGGTTAGAGTAAAAATGATCGGATTGGCATTTTAGAACACAGGTGGCGGCCCAGAACAGTGATACCATAGCAGATAGCATGGGTACACTTCAGGTTTAGGCGGGTCATTTATAAAAGACTAGAGTAAAAATAATGGGATTAGCGTTTTAGAACGCAGGCGACGACTCAAAAGAGTGAAAACACAGCATATAGCATGTGTTCACTTCAAGTTGCATGGGAAACCGTGAAAGCCAATGGATATCGTTAGAATTAAGGATGGAAGAAGAAGGAAACCGTCAAGAAGTCGAGGACTCAGGACTTATGAATTAGATAGTGTTCGTGCCTTATTGGCCATCCTTAGACTGCTAATTTTCTTCTGCGTCGGCTAATCGTGAGTGCAGTGGATGTTCGGGTGGACAAGGAGCTATATAAATAAAGAAAGTATAAGAACTCAACCTCGAAAATATGCAAGAATTTTCTCTAAAAAAGGGTAAAGAGGAGCACACTCGAGATCGGTATTACGGTAGCGCAGTGCCTAATATATTACATCAGGAAAGTTGACACGGCAGCTATTTGTCTTCCTAGCTCATCGAGTTGCTACATAGCGCTAGCTGGCATAGAGCTGCTATGGATCGCTAAGATCTGCTAAGCTCTTGGTACCTTTGCTTTCCATTACGGTTCCAAAAAAAGGACGTAGTCCGTTGGACCGTTTCTTCTATGGTCTGATTTAGGCTCATGCACAAGGTTGTATTGAATCTCCCACGATCAATGATATTTTTGTATTCAAGGATAATCCTGCATTCAGTTCTACTGACCTCGCACAGCCTCATATGTTCAGGATACTGGTATCTGAGTATCCAAAATTTTCCTCAAGCTGCGGTGGATATAGTATGCCTCAAAGTTCTGGTGGCCTCAAGATTTAGAGTGCGTTCGGCGGCAGATGGTGCCAAAGTGATCACTTTGCGAAATGACAACTTGATCACAGTCAAATGATCATTTCGGTTTAGCGCGTGATGGACAGGCCCAACTTGAGGAAACTCCGGGAAAGGACACAACTTTTGGTCTAAGTCACATGACATGTTCCGTTCACTGCGCCCTCCCGCTCACCATTTCCCTCGACACCGACACATTATAATTTCCTTAGAGAATATCAGAGACGGCTTGTAAATATTAATCAGACCATACTTTATTAAAATGTCAGAAGAAAATGATGTAAACTAGATATTCTACTCAATATAACAGTCCCAAGTTGTTCGCCAAGTTATCCCAAATATGCCTCCAGAGGTGTATTTGGATTTGGCACAGACAACTTTGTGAAGATGATCACTTGCAAATGAGATTGTGGGTCACCGAACAGGGTCCGCACTTGATCTCACTTGCGAGAGTGCGATCATTTCGATTTGGCAGGGGCAACTTTGAAATCACTTGTCGCCGAACGCACTCTTAAGCTTTCCTTGAATGTAAGCTCAAGTTCTGCGCATTAGATCATTCATTTGTCTTGTCTCTCATTTTCCATTGAATTTTCTTTCTTTCAGACATATCTTGAATACTGTGGTGTCATATGGGCTTTCAGGCTGATCCTGTGCCTTAAATGCAGCGACTCAATACAGCAATACATGGGGCACTGCCAGGCTGATATTGTATCCTCCGCCGAATGCCGAAAAATTCCCGCGCGCACAACAACAACTGCTCGCGTGCAATAGAAACAGGTTCACCAAAGATAATTCATTAAATAATATTTAAAAATACTTGAAAATCGATGAAATCAAAAGAAAAATGGTACCGCGGTTTTAAATGCAGATACCCATCGGAGCTTCCTCCACTTGAGGCTCGAGGAGAACATGGTCCGTGGGAAGGAAAGCATCAATCTCTTACGTAAGGAAATCCTGCATATACCTGCTCACAACCTGCCGCAGCCATGCTATCCAGACGGTTAGGCTAGGAGGTAACTTTTGCATGTATGTAGCATTGAAGTGTTCTGAATATTTCGGATTCCAGGTCTATACTATCCCTCCGGTAACAACCATGCAGATGGTTTGAGGTCACAGCTGCGCACCCTTTACACAAGCAGCCACAGCACCGGGATGACATTCGCGATATGCTAGAATTCGAGATGAAAGTGTAATTAATGGATGGTATTAATTGCAACTGTCACCGGAAGGATAGTAGCCGAATGCTACCGTAGGCGGGATGCCCGTGGATGGATTTCAAAATAGCAGGCGTTGTAAGCGCTAATGTCACACAAGCCCTGGGCTAGGGTCAGTAATTTACGATTTCTCCCTCTAGAATGACCTGTAATAAATAGGCAAAAAATTGATATATATATATAATATATATATATATATGATTTTAATATACGATTATGCTCAAAAAAAAATCTAAAAAATCTAGGTCCTCCTGGATAAAGGAAGCCGGTTAGCTTATGGATTCATTAGGACCCCAGAATCACCCAAGGGCATGCAGCAAGCCGAGATTCCGGAAAGCACAAAGGGATAATTGAGGAAATAATTGGACGCTTCTGAAAGCAATGCATTCTGCCTTATAATTTACTCACAGGCCTGAGAATCGACTCTCAGGGTGACTAGTAGGTTCAGTAGTGGACGTAAAGCTCACAAGGACCAGGCTATAGCTGTTGGAGTTGTTGTTGCTGCTGAAGCATCTTTACACAATCACATGCATTCAGGCCGAATGAATTAATTTATTATAAAGCAAATTAACTATTCTCACAGTAGGTAGTGACTAAGAAGTATTTAGGTGCTAGGCTATCCAACTACTCCACTCACCAGAGACCCTATCGATTTTAGACCGTGCGAAATTCTAACCAAAATTACATTTTGTGTGGTCAGAATTCTAATCTGAATTTTGCCTGAGAGAAATATTTGACCTGGCGTCAGTTGGGCTCCGTACCAGTTGGACTTCAGAGTGAATTTCTGACTTCTGTCCAAGAGGAAAGCTAGCCAGAAATAAGTATTTTAACATGTTGAAATTACGATGTAAATTATGATTCTGTGGACAGGAAATATTCAGCGAAAATCGGAATTTAGAGCTGGTGAAATGCAAGTCTAAATTCAAACTTTTGCAGACCGCAGTGAGATATTCAATTTTTGCATCCTCAGAAATCCAAAAGAGGCAAAAATTTGAATTCTGCTTTGAGTTCTGACTGGTCAAAAAACTAATTTCCGACCAGCGTTTCTCTCAAGTACGGTTGCCGACGGGCGCCAGCTTAAGACTTTGGGATTTGGGATGTTGGTATTCGACTTTTACCTCCAATTCGCTTTCGTTTCGTTGTATTTGGGCTCTATTTTCTCTAGTCAATACTGAATACCTTAGAAAAACCCTTTGCCGTCCAAAATTCAAACAAAATATTTGAATGGGAAGCAGGAGATGTTCGAGTGAAATGGCAGACCCTAAGGGATATTTTTGGCGCTGTTACGCGAGTCGTCCAGAAGCGCGTGCCGAGGTTGGCAAACTTGGCAAGCTGTTCACAGTCCTATCCAAGCACTATGTCTCGTCCTCTTCCCAATCCTCCACATAGAAGGGACTTCAAACATCTTATTTCATGAGTGTTAAGTCTCTAAGAGGCCGAGAGAAAGGAGAGAGAGCATATAGACAGCATACATCTCAGCTTTCCGAGCCTTTCCCTTGTCCTCTTTTCGAAGGTGGAGTCTATCATCACTCAAAAGAATTTCATGCAAATTAGGCTTATACCCATCATATGTAAGCACACAAGCCAATTATTGCTAAAGACTTGAAAGAAAATAATGCATTGTGTGTCTATGGAGTATGAGGTTCATTTTAACCACATTTATTTGATTGCCTGAGCAGATCTTCTGGGTAAAAACATATATGCAGATAAATCAAGACGAAACTTGTCAAAATAAATACAATTGTAACTCAAAATACGAAATATTGAAATCCTAAACCCCAAAGTCTTAAGCTGGCGCCCGCTGGCAACTGGGTGATAATTAGGGTGCGCGACGAGCGCCAGGTTAAGAAATTGGCTATTGAGAATTCGCCAATGGGTTTTGAGTTTTGGACAATGACATTTGGGTAATGATTCTGGGCATATGACCATGTACAGCTTGTTAAATGTTAGGAGAGCCTAATATTTCTTTTTAAAGACGGAATATATTATTTTTCCACCCAAAGGTTCCATGGTATAAGGTGCATATAGGGACAGCTGGTCGTGATATAATTAGAAAGAATATCGGTAGACCTCGTCTGGTTCGCTTGTATTGACAGCTTCTGTGGCCGACATCCTCTGCTAAGATTAGCACGATGGATGTATTGCTGCTTGCGCGTCCAGGTTTATGCCTTTGAGCAATGCAGGACCAGCACTCAAGTTACTGGGGCTTCCAAGTAGCAGCATATAAAACATAGTTCTCTCATAAATAGGAGCATAAATAAGCCTTGGGATACTAAACCCTCACATTGAGCATGTCCTTCGACAATGTCCATATGCGAGGCGGGCTTGGGATATGCATATATATTGGTAAACCTTACTTCGAGCCCAAGCACTGCAAAGTGCCAGCTGACAAGAATTGAAGTAAGAAAGCAGTCTAAATGAGTGCTGAACCCATCATGTTTTGAGGACTCCCTTGCTTCCGTTATTTGATTGTATTTAGTTTATTCATATTTTCCTTGATGCTATAGTCCTTCAACATTACTTCTCAAGAACATAATCTTTCTGCAGGACAATAATCCGACGTGCTTCAACTGTAATAAAGGAGGCATTTCAATGATATTAATATCCGCAAAGTTGAAAAGATCCGGATTTTACTTTGATTTTGCTGCTAAAAGTACGTCAAAGATTGTGTGTTGGACAACTCGAAGATGCGACGGTCCCACAAGCTGCTGTTGGCCAACAAGCCAGTCTAGGCCTCTATTGATATCAAAAATGCCTCTTCTCCCGTTCACCCATTGGTTGGACCTACTGTAAGAGATGATTTACTTGACTGCTAATGAACAAATTTATGACAATATTGAAGCTGTAGAGTTGTTCTATATGCTGTTACTTTAACACCCTAGTAGCTTGCGTGCTGGTCCTGCAATGCCCAAAGACATAAACCTGGAAACACAAGCAGTGATACACCAATCGTGCTAATTTTAGCAGAGGGCGTCGGGACAGAGGTTGTCAATACAAGCGAACCAGACGAGGTCTGCCAATATTCTTTCTAATTATATCACAACCAGCTGTCCTTATATATGCACCTTTTACCATGGAACCTTTCATCAGGAAAGCTGTCAAAGGCCATATAGCGCTAGGTATGCTATATAGCCCCCCTATCGATTTAGCGAATCTGCAATAGGATACCAGCCCTAGCAGTTCTAGCGAGGCCTTGCCGACAGACCGTCATCCCTGGAAACCGCTAAGCTACTGCTATATAGCACAGAGACTCAATATATTGTGGTTACTAGCTCTTCCTAGGGCTCCATTCTCACTTATTATTTCCTTCCAATATTATTAACGAATTAAAATTTATTCAGGTATTTTTTTTACATATGAGCTATTCTAATGTATATACACTCTGAACCAATTTATTAGATGAATGCTGAGAGGGGGAAAGGCAGGGAACATACCGCATGCTGACACGGGGTCAATCCCTTATAAGCAATATCCTTCCCGAATCCTCAGTGCTTCCAGAACCTCTTTAAACAAAAAAGTAAACTTGATGAATATGAACCAATTGAGCACTAACAGGAGACAGCATAGAGAGAGCTCGAGTGAAGAAGAAAGAAGGAAACCATTGCAGCAGAGCGAAAAAAAGTCAAGCCCAGACCAGAGAGAATCTGTAGAAGACCATTTTGAATAGAGCATTAACTTCATCTAGCATAGTGTTTTGAACTTGGAGAGAAATGATCAAGAGGGTTGATTCACGAAGATTAGTAGCAGAGTCGAGGCAGCAGTAGAGGGACAAGGTGGTTCGAAGAAGATATGACACGCTGATGAAGCACACATGACTTGTTTGACTTGTTCAAATGAGAATGCCGTCCCAATTTCTCGGCTCAGTGCGTATAGCGATTTCTAGCGAGGCATACCGCCCTATCCATCTAATACTATATACGAGTGGGCACAGCTAGCTAGGCAATTAGCCGCCCAGTGTCAACTTTCCTGATGTTGGGTGGAAAAATAATATATTCCGTCTTTAAAAAGTCATATTAAGTTCTCCTAACCTTTAGCAAACTGTACATGGTCATACACCCAGAACCACTACCCAAATGTCATTGTCCAAAACTCAAAACCCTTTGGCGAATTCTCAATAGCCAATTTCTTAACCTGGCGCCCGTCGTGCACCCTAGATAATATGATTTCAGAATCAGTTTTCCCCTCGAAAAAAAAAAAAAAAAACCAGAAATTCCCTCCAAATTCTGGTTAGTCCAAATTCTGATTTCAGAATCAGCTTTCTTCTCAGGCAAAAATCAGAATTTCATGCCGATTTCTGACAGGTGGACTCCTATTTCAGGACTAGGATTTCTCTCAGGTAAAAATTGTATTTTTGTTCCGAACTCTGACTAGTCGAAAATCTGATTTCAGATTAGAATTTCGAACACGTGGAAAGGGCAATTTTGATTAAAATTTTACACAAGTTGTTCATTGGGGGCGTCTCTGGTGACTGTTGATCTGAAGTGTACAGCATAAAGCTGCTAACTCAAAGCTTGTTATGAATGTTTTATTTAAGCTCAAAAATGACTATGAGTCTGGATTTGGAGTATAGGATGTAGCAACTTGTGCGAGATTTTCTGAGAAATGCAGTCCTAGGTCTAACCGGCCACTAGTCTCACGATGTGTTCTAGTGCAAAAAATCCTAAGGACGGTTACTGGGCATCATTTATGTTCAAGAAACATAGATATTATAGAGACTGGGGGTGATGAGAAACAGATTGGACCATGGAGAGAGCATATGAAGTTACAGAAGCACGAACCTTTCGCAAACATGGAGCGTGGGAATATGATGGAGTAAAGTCGTTTTCGCTGTCCTGGAGACTCCCAACAGGCTCTGAGCTCATTTGGAGGTAAATAGCTATTATAAGAAGATTATATGTTGACCGGAATTTATTCAATATTTTCTCGTATTTATTAGAGCTGTTTTTATGATGGGGATATCGAAAACTACTGGCATAGCTCGGAATTGAACCACGGGCTTGTGTGATGATAGCACTTACAACGCCTGCTATTTTGAAATCCATCCACGGGCTTCCCGCCTACCGTACGAATGCAGCAGGTGACACGAGATCCATCTGAAGGAGGCATGAGATTTCTTACGTAAGGCGCCAATATTGCATTTCCCATTCTCTTCAAGCCTGGAGTGGAAGGGCCCCCCAGAGGTATCTGCCTCCGAAACTGCAATGTCATTTTTCTTTCAATTTTTCCGATTTTCACGTATTTTGAAAAAGAATTATTGAATTATTTTTGGTGAACTCGTTTCTGTTGCGCATGCGGGAATTTTTCAGCATTCGGCAGAGGATAGGTACTGTGCCTTAAATGCAGCAACTCAATGCATTAATACATGGGACACTGCTCGACACTGCCACACTGGAATACTGTCACAGTGACAACAACCTTGTCCCCACTGCTGACAGAAGTCTACAATCGCTGACAGTTGTACGTGGCATACATACAGTTGTGACTCATTACCTTTGTTGATAGTCAACAATTGTGAGAAAAGCTTCCAACTGGGCTAGCGGTCAGCACCATACTGTATATGTTCTATCTGATGGACTGGTAGCTTGCTCATCAGAACAGTTATGGTCCAAAAATGGTCGTAAATGGCTTAAAATGGTAAATGGCAAAATTAAATATCGAAATTATATTATATTATATCTAGATACAGCATTCACTCACCATCAGGAGCATTCTGAGGTAGTTTAATAATAATTTGAGCCACTAGAGTCTGTTGTTTGACCAGAAAAAGTGGTTGAAAGATATGGATTCAAGACTAGTGTGATGGAGGGAGGTGATGTCAAGGCCCCTTGCCAAAATAGAGCCTCAAGCTTGTTTAGCTATGTAAATAAAGAGAATTAGGAGTATATATGAAGTGTCAATAATTTATAACAAACATGGAATAATAGCCCTAATAAACAGAGAAATATTCCGCAATTCAAGTGCTTGTGTAGCACTCTGTAACAGAGACAGCTTCAGTTTGTATTTGTATATGCACTTTTGACTGTCAAAGTGTATTGGTTAGTCACACTTTGATTAATATTTATGTCAGCATCAAAAATGCTATGCTTTCAACTGCTTCCAATAGGTTATCTCTTATGTTATCTATGATTAAGCTATGATACAATATGACTATGGAGCCTGAGTGGTGCTAGCTTAAAACAACAGCTATTGAGGTTTGATCTATAGCTTTTTTGATGATGGCTATTCGCTTTTCGCTTTTTGAAGTGATCCTCTCTCTCTGAGAACATTCTCCATAGCTCCTCTACATTATATATAAGCTACTATAATGTTTCTTGGCTCTTTGAAATAATATTATGTGTACATTTGAAGCTTCCGAGAACACCGAGATGACATAGAGAGCTACAAAGGGTGTTACCACTAATGTTATGCTGTGCCCAAGCCCTCACTTATTGAAGGCCTACACTTCTATCTGTGCATATACATCAGTAAAGTTGGTAAAAACTGGCGCCTAATGGCTTGGTAAGGAATTTTCATTATTCATATGGAACGACACATGGATATCCTATTTTTTTTCGAGAACCTAGTTTATATGATGTATAATCCTCTCATGACAAATACCTGGGGCCGTCTACACAGTCTGTGTCAAGATATTGTCCATGCAAATTTTGCTATGGAAATGTACATAAACTATGATCAGCTATAGATGACTATATAGCTGATCATAATTTATGTACATTTCCATAACAAAATTTGCATGGGCAATATCTCGATGCAGACTGTATAGATGGCCCCAGTTATTTATCATGGGAGGGTAACAGATCATATGAACCAGGTTCTCAAAAAAAAATAGGATATCCCTGTGTTGTTCCATAGGAATAACGAAAATTCCTAACTGAGCCATTAGGCACCGGTTTTTACCAACTTTACTGATGTAGGTCTCCATCTCAACTCAAGATATTATGTTAATTGTCAATGGCATGCATATTATATTTGTGAATTTTACTGTATCTATTTCACAACTCAGAGGCTGCCTGTGTTGAAATGGTTATCCAGTCATATGGTGATGCTTGTTTGCTTGTCAATGATAGATCAAGAATGTTTTGAGAGATATGTATAGGCAATGTCCTATAGAATTCTTATAATAGGACTAAGCATTTTAGGCTCTACCTTGTCCCAGTATTCAGTCAGCTCAGCAGAATGCAAAATTTTAGATTTCTCACTAGCTCCCCAACTCCTGGCAGCATATATGTGTGAGCAAAAATTATATACCTAATTTGCATGCTATCAGACATGGAGAGGCAAATAAAGTTAGCATGACAACTATTCTAACATCTAGACTGCCAGACAATCCTTACTACAAGTGTAGTTCCCAATTTCAAAAAGCTAGATAAATCTATTAGTCTGTATCAGAAATAAATGACTCTCGAGTTCTTTGGACATGCATCATTGATGTGGCTCGGCTATTAATGACTTAGAATATACTTATTCTTGCCCTCGTTCTCCCCTACCTAATATTTGAGTACCCTCTTTGTTTCTCTACTCAAAATTACCAATTATATTTTTCTAAGAGGTAATTTATACCTAGAAAAGCTTTATAAGCGGAAGGAAGGCCAATCTGCCAAAGGTACAAGCTGAAACCTATTTTCGATTACTGAAAAGTCATTGATGAAAGCTGAATACCAGTTATTTTAAGCTGGCACTGCTCAGGCTCTGTATATGACACAATTATGATTTAGATTTGTTTATCAACTGCAATAAAGATAAGGAAAAGATAAGCTCGAGTATTTAAGTAGATAGACACACCCTATAGGGTCAGGCTACATTACTACAGCTATATACAAGGCAGAAGAGGAAGCATACCAGGTCGATATATGTCACCTCACTTTTTTCACCCTGGATGTCCCATGTACACTCTGAGAAACATATGCTGTTGGGAGCTAGTGTGAATATATATCATTGTGTCTCTAACCACTCAACATACTTGCCTAATCACTGTAGGACAGGGTCTACAGGTAGAGATCCACCGTCACATGTACAGATGTACATCCGCCTCGTTTCAAACCAGGTTAGAGGGAATCATAGAAATTTTATGGTCTAGAGGACCTAAATTCGATGCTGGGTCTAGCCATATAGACTAGTGAGGTTATGGAAATAGTGATGTATTGAAGGTGCAGTATGTGTACTTAGGAAGATACACACTGCAGGGGCTGAAGAGGATGCCACATGCCTTTGTGCATTACTAGCATGAAGAACGGAACACTAACAACCCTATGCCGTCATGCATGGGCAATATGTCCAACCGCCTCCATTGAGCTAACCAAGTCATGCTATGGCTGTCTATGGTGCTCTATCAATGTCACTTCAGGCAGAGGTAAGTAACAATGTCATGTGGAATGGAAGGTGCTTGGCTAACATGTGATTACAGACAGGCATGAGTAACATTGGGTATGTAGGAGTGAATGGACATGTGTCTGAGAGGAGGGCATACATTACCAGTCCTGCAATGTACCCAACTGCTACTCCCACAACAATGCAGCAAGCTGCTGCTCCCACCATGTATCCTGCTCTGCACATTATATCCATCAGAGGGGTCTTATGAATGACATGGACCTTGGGATGGTAGAGAACAATGTCAGGGTTATGAATATAAAGCTGGTCAAGGGGGTCAGAGAATGCCGCCAGTGCAAAAAGAAGGCTATGAGTATGAGTATAGATAGTAAAAAATATGATTATTATGTGCTGTAACCTTGATACTATGCATTATAACTCAATATTATTTAAAATGGAATTGTTATTAGACATTGTCAGTCATGAATATACATACATATAACTTGCGAGATTCAACTAAAACTAAGCATAGACAGATGACATAAACCTGCACAACCTTGTGTAAAACATGAAACACTATATATGAACCAATAGATTATATGTGATAGATATGTTAGGAGACAGAGCATGAGGGAGCGGGGGAACAAGCGTGTTGGTGCATCGGATGAGTCAGTACTTATAGTGAAAGCGGAAATTTATCGTATAAGTCTACAAGGAGCTACAGAGGAGCTACGAAAAATGCATAGGATGTACGAAGGACCTCCTGTGACTGTCGATAAATCCAGATATTGCGAGTGGCCTTCTTAGTAGCTCCCGAGGAGCTGCTAGAAATGAATAATGAAGTTGGACACCGTCGAGGAGCTCTTCAGGATGTCTGGTGAAGGTCCAGTGTGGGGAGGAGTCTTGCGAGGGGCGAGGTGCTGAGGAGGCGCTGCCCGCATAGCCTGAGGAGCTCCTGTGGAGCTCATCTGGTTAGCGCCAGGCTCCTTTTCTTTAAGACAGGTGGGACCGCCAGAACCTCCTGAGAAGCTCCTTCGATTAAACCACCTATTAGCTCAACGAAATTGAGCGATGATCTGTACCTTCTTAATATATTAGGTGGGGTATTAAAGATACTTACAAATACACTGTCAACGGGGCACACTGCTATCAGAAGCAAGTTGACACTAGCTGTGCTGTCGCTAAGAGCCCTGATATAATGTACGGCTCATCAATCTATCCCACCTCTCTCCTCCCCTCCTGCTACTTCCGTTTGCCCATTGTTTGGTCATGGATCCTCTTTCTATCACATCGGGCATCGTTAGATTCCTTGGATCTCAAGGCCAAGTCGGAACGAATCTCCTCAAAGATTATCTCCGCGAAGGAGGACGAGCGAAATGCCATCGAGGAGCTCCAGCAAGATATCCAATACTTCACCAGAATAATACCCGAGCTAGATGCACTTATTAGAGAGGCTGCTGCGTTGCCCGGGAACCTTGGACAAGAATGTTCGAGGCTTGAAGTATGCTTAAGGGAGTGCAATACGGTGTTACAGCAATTTGTCGATGAATTTCAGCAACCGATCTCGAAACGGATTCAATTACTCCGCCGATTCACATGGCCGCTGAAGAACGAGCAACGGCGGAAGAATCTTCTCAATTTGATTGAGAGGCAGAAGGCCTCCATTAAGTTAGAGCCCTTCCTCAAAAATCCGTATGTCCTATACGATTCCTGCCGTCTGTCGGGGGTTAATTTCGTGTTCATACTAGGCGTGCTCAACAAGATGCCTCTACTACTATCCAATCCACTGTTATCAATACGCAATCTACCATTATGGCCATCCAGCCAACCGTCCTCGATACCCAAACCACTGTCTGCGCTATCCAGGATACTTTACTCGATACTGTCCTCAACACACACGATGCTGCTCTAGCCACGCAGTCAGGTAAGGTCAAAAATATTTCGTTAAGCATATTGTATTTCTTCATGGGGCCACAGAATTATCGAAGCAAAAGATCATGGAATGGCTCGATGTCAAAATCGACGTAAACTCGAATTTCGACCGAGCGCGTCTGAAGTGTCACCCCGGAACAGGACAGTGGTTTCTCAAAAGTGCAGAATTCACAAGATTTCGGCAAAGCGATGGAGGCCTGTGCCTGTGGCTCTATGGCATGCGTACGTACACCCGCTCTGTAATCTAATACTCGATTATTAACATTCATTCCACAGCTGGCTGTGGCAAAACCATCCTATCGTAAGTATTTCATTGCTCGACGATAGCGACCACCAATGCCTATATATATTAGTGGGTCGATAATTGCTGAACTGAGGGCAGAAGTGGAACGTCATCCTTGTATTGGTCTGGCTTACTTTTTCCTGTCATACACTGATAGAGGAAAGCAAACTACGTTTAATCTCCTTTCCGAAATCGCCTTGCAACTCTTAAGCCGTATCTCCATTATTCCCCCAAGAATAACATCCCTCTATGAATTCAATAGGCTCCGCCCTCCAATTTCTGTCTTATTGGGTATTATTGGCTGTCTCAGTCAATGCTTTTCACAGACATTTATCATCGTTGATGCCCTTGATGAAATAGCGGTGGAGGAAAGGGAGCTTCTGTTACACACACTAAAACAGATCATCTCAACATCCACGGAATGCAAAATCAATTTTATAGTAACAAGTCGACGGGAGCCCTATCTTGTGGACGGATTTCAAACACTTCAATTAGAACAGATATGTCTGACGACTTCACTTGTGGACGAAGATATCAAGCTCTATGTGACCGAAACTGTTGAGAATGAGAAGAAATTTTCGAGATGGGATGACGACTTGAGGACTGAAATCATGCAGACGCTCACCGACAAGGCTAACGGAATGTAAGTCATCGGATTATCTATGTCTCTCTGTATTAATCCTAGGCTTGATACCAAGGTTTCGTTGGGTTGAATTCCAGGTGGAGAGCCTCCGGATGTGCCGTCGACCGTATGACGTCAAAGAAGCCCTCAGGACACTTCCCGAGACCCTGGATGAGACGTACAGGCGGACTCCTCGCTGTTCCAGAAAAAGATCGTCTCTATACAGCAAGATTACTCGCATGGGTGATATTCACACCTAAGCCGATGTGTGTGCATCTGTTGGCTGAAGCTATAGTTTTTGAACCAGAGTCTTCGGAAGTTGATCCGGACCGTCGTTTTGACGCGGATGACATCCTTGATTTCTGTAGAACGCTTTTCGTCACATTCTCGGGAGATATGAACGGATGTTACCAGAGCGAGGAATCGACCAGGCAGGATACCTTGGTGGCCCTGTCCCACTACTCACTCAAGGTGTAAGGGCGTTACACACCCTACACGGTGATTATGTCAGCAGAAATTATATTCGAAGATAGGTTTTTTTTATGCTTGTCATTTATTTCTATACACATATATGCGCTCCTTGATTATTCCTGTCTATTACCTTTGTTCCACGGCCTTTGTTTCCATTTTATTCCAATGCATATATGCGCCGCCGGCTTGTTCCCTTATGACTATTTCGCTTTATCCTTTATTTTCTTGTCTCCGGCCTTTGTTTCGACTTTCCTTGTCCTTTATTTCCTTTATTTCCTTTGATTCTATTTTCCTGCCACATACAGCCACTTCTATTTACATGTATATTTCTTTATGCCTCATTTTCCTTTGTCGCGATTATCTCCGTTGTGTCTATTTTTGTATCTTTCATTTCTCCCACGGCCTTTGTTCTGTTCCACATCCGTCGAGCCTCGATATTTAGTATAAAACACACTTGTATCTTCGTTTTAAAATATCATCTCATCTCTTCTCACTTAAACTTGTCTGTTAACATCTCACTATCGGCTCACTGCAAATAAAACAGCAAATAGTATTATTTTGCTAAGTGATCTACCGCCTTATTCTTTTACCTTCGTCTGTGTGCATACACTGCGAGTACTTACACCATTGTCACCGCCATGATAACTTCGCAATTTTCAGCAAGCTCATTTCGAAGGCATAGAATATAGTGCCAGTTTTAACCCTATTTCAGACGCGTTGATGGTTCTTATTTTTACTGTGTAATGTATCAGTCTCATCAACTAGCTGTCATACTTATTTAATATGGTTAGGCGAACTTTGCTAGTGAACCATGGAAGAGCAGCCAGTATGTCCATGGTGGTTTCTTCAAGGAAAGTGAATATCACTCCATCTACAAAGAACACCTTCGAGGACTGGAGAGATTTTTCCGGTATGTGCGCGCTTTCTGGCATTAGTTGTTGATATTGAAATCTTCATTTGATAGTGGACGTGCCGGATTTGATGTTTCACCTCTCCCACCGCCCCCTGATGATCCCTTTGCTAATAACAAGCTTGCACTAGCTGCGACTGCACTGAACAAGGAGTAGAAGTTGAAGTTATATGTATAATATGTAAATAAGATTTGATAGTAACATTATATACCCATATTTCTGGTATTAGTAGCCTGATACACCCGATAACATGTGAGGTGGCAGTAATTATTGCAGGAACTCGATATTACATGATACTACCTCAAAATGACACCCGATTACATAGGTCTACATTGTGTTACGGAGGTCTACATAATAGAGACGTGTTACTACGGAGTATTACGTCACTTGGCTTGGGCTACGGAGTCCTACGCGATCGGGGGAGGCGCTACAGTCCTACCAGCGCTACAGAGTCTATATAGGTCTCCGTAACACCTGTAGGTTTTCCTGATGCTCCTTGATCATATACATTCACTAGCATCGGGTTTTATCCCGAGCAGTTCATATAAGGTGGTGTTGACCACCATTTTGAAGCGTGGGAATTGCAGGGGGGCTCATGCGTCTTGCCTTGAGCGGAGTTTGAATCTAAGGGAGCGGGATGTTAACGACTAATTACTGTGTAAACCGCTTTGATTGGTCAAAGCGGCACCGAATGCATGCAATGCTGATTTATTCCATGTATGCCTCTTTATTTATTAATCGAACCCTATAGAGATATTTCTGTGAGTCAGTAACGACGATTCGAGTCATTACGATCAGCGCTCGTCACCGGAACCGTATATGGCCGTATATACGGCGTGTATACAGCCTGCGTAACCGTTCGTTCAGCCACTTTTCCAACCTCGTCGTATTATGGTACGGCACCCATACGGTGCCATATGAAGCCATATAAAACGGCCGTATTACTACGGCCTTACGACGAGATGGTCTAAGCGCCGGAAAAAGAGCATAAAATCGATGTTTCCCGGTCTAATATCCGAGTCAGTATCACATATAGCGGCAGGTAATAATATACTACTACTTCGGTAATAAGTTATCCGAGTATTTTGAGGTAAAGGTCGGATTGAGAAAGGCACCTGGGTAGGCACCTGGGTCGGCGCCTAACTTCGGGGGCACCTGCCGAATATCCCTGGCCCAGTGTAATGACCATTGCGGACCAGTGGAGAGGCTGAAAAGTAATTTGGTGTTTATTGGGACTGATTGGAGAATGTTTGAAGGGTTTCCAAAGGTTTAATTAGGACCTATAAGAGAAAGAGTTATTTTTTTTGAAAATAATACCATTCCGTAACCGTTCCGTCAAGACCTTTTTGGCCATACATTCTTACAAGCGGGGTCCTTCGCTTCGCTACGAAACACGTTATGATGTCTGGCTGGATTTCGAGCAAATGATTAGATTCTGTGAGCAGTAATAAATGTTTGACTGTGTTAAGGAGATTGGTTCCATCAACCATCGCTGAACTCATATTATATAAGTACATCGCTAGTTAAATAAATAAAACTCAAACGCGGCTCCGATGCCTTCAAAAATTATTCCACTTGGAATGTTTCTGCAGAGCTGTAAAATTAAGACACTACGGATCCGCGCATTCATTATATACTTTTAAGAATGTACTTACGATCACGGTCCCGAGTTTCGGTTCCGGAGGGCCACTTATCCTGTATACACAAGTAAAACCTCCGAGTTTGGTGTCATGAGGACATGCAAATTCAGCCCAAGAAGTTTTTCTTCGATCCTGGGAAGCTCAGAAGCTCATTCATCAGCTCCACGTCCTTGAAGGGGATGACTTCGCCAGTACTGTGAGCAGTTCGGGCAAAGAACATGTAGCGCATAGATACATTACTGAAATTAATTACAACCTATTGTAGCGAGCTTTCGAGGCCCATGCTCTATTATCACCTACACTCCTCCAGCCTTTCATAATTACTCTTCGGTGTCTACTGTGGAACTCCAATTCAAACTTGCGGTACCGAAGTTATACAGAAGTCGGAGTTCTGAATGATCTTCAAGAAGAAGGTCAATCTTCACCCTTTCAGAATCCACCTTCGGTGCATGTAGTAACTATACATACAAATCCGCAATTCTATTCAGCGGAATCGAACTTGTACTACACAGAATACGCCTGATTCGAGCCTCGAGAACCGTATAGGCATGGAAGGAGAGAAGCTATTTTGGCTTTCAGGATGATTTCTGAAATGATATCATGCTCAGAAATAAATAGTATATAAGCGAACCAAAAAAAGTTCAATTTCTCTATTAAACTGCGCGACTCCTTCCAAAAAAAGGAAAGGTCGGTAAGATCCTTAATATACAGCTTACAGCACTTTGCAGTACGCAAGGCGCGCTCTATTACCGCCAGAAAAATTCCAGAATGTTGATAATTAACCAATCAAGAAGTGTGACAGCACCAGGTTGGGAGTCTGGTCTATTACATCTTTGTGAGGGCAGGATATAGTGTAGCGTGCTCTAATATTAGTATCCTGGATTTTCTGGCGGTAGCAGAGCGCGCCTTGCCCACTGTAACGGCCGTATCCATCAGCCACCGTCACCGTATACGGTACGGTGCCGAGCCCTATTTACGACTCCCTTGACTCATTATTCGAGTCGCTGACAGCTTTGAGGCTCTGTGTTATTTTCGGTTCCGGATGTTGTAGATAGTACTTAAACCATTCACCTATGCACTTTACCTCAGTTTTGGTCGAAATACGACGCAGTGACTACTCTTCTGTCTGAACACTACATTAATCGTCAAGCTCTCAAGGGACTAAGTTATTACAGCATAACTGAACCCTTACATTGGACTGCTCTTTGCTTCATTCCTTCACCTTCATCTTCACCATCCCTGTTAACTCAAGGTGACTGAGCGAACATCGGTTATTGTGCGTATCATTTCCTTGTATCAGGTCTCATGATGTTATCGACATCATTTGAAGCATGGGCTTGCTCGTCGCTTGAAAAAATCTTACTTCTGACCCTTTCCGTCCTACCATCTTCTGATTTGGATGCTGATGCTTCACCCTCAGGTCAACTACATAAATTCTTCCGTTGCTTCAATCCCTCGTGCTGCCTTGATCTCTTAAAATATCCGTTGTGATGATTTTGTGGATGGAGGAGTCATACCCTTACACCGTGTACATAGAATCCTCGCCCGTGGGGGCATATTATAATGAATTTCTACCAAGAACGGCAAAAGTCTTACATCAGCCAATTGGTCAAGCCTTGGTTGCCCGTGGTAGCGGCTTGTAGACCTGGCAAGGTCTCAATACCAGCTAGCCCCGCCAACGGCCTCCAAGTTGCTGCCAGGACTTCACAAGGCTTTTTGAATTCCACCATGGTTGTTGATCGCAGACCAGCCTGGGTATTACTTCACCAGGACGGCGGTACCTGCAGACGTGCGGCGTGCTGGTATGCTGCTGGCAGCCCCTTGTCAGAAAGAGACAGGCCGTTGCAGTTAACGCCAGCCTTTTCATTTTCCGGTTTTGCTGGTGTGTCCCGGACCAGCAATGTATAAATTTGTGCGCTATGGTTATGCTCCGGCAAGTGACTGCCATAGAGTTACAAGGCTTGGGGCTTCGCACAAATAGTATGTGCCCACCGTGCTATCTCAAGCAGGGCTCGCTTTATTCAATAGGTACAGCTTAAACAGCGATGTATTCAGTTCAAACTAATATTATTGTGAAGAAACATTCAACCTTGTATCAATATGCGTCTCTGAATAAAGCTCTATACTGACCCTGAGTCGTCGGCTCCGTCAGCTATCACATCCGATCTCACTTGGAAGTGTCGGGATTAGGGAGCACACCTCATAATTGTGCGCAAGTTCTGGGATTCGATAGAGGGCCTATGAAATGTGGTCTGGGATGCGCTTTGTGAAAATTCCTTCGAGAAAGGCTAAGAGGAGGCGCGTTGGGAAAGATGGAATGTCCCCGAATAATCGCTGTTGCTCCATAGGATATCAACGAGATCCCATATCCTCGTTAGGTTCTCTTCTAAGTCACGGATCTTCGACGAGAGATTGCGGACCTGGGCATAGACGTTGGTGTCTCGTACTGGGGTAGGGCGACTGCGGAGAAGCGATACAACTCCGCGATAGGAAGGACGACCCTAAGGTATGTATCGGGAGCGAGAACGTGTAGAGTGTGTCAACGCATCACGAAATCTGCCAATGGCGCTTGATTTTTCCATAGCGTCCCACGTTTCCTACAGACGGTATTAGCTACTATGCCGCTAAAGAGTTGCTAGCCCTCGCTATTCTCGCTATTCTCGTAGCATGGCCCTACAGAGAGCTAGCAAGTTGCGATGGAAATGAAGAGTCGCTAGCCCTCGCTAGGCTCGCTACTCTGAAATTCACCAACTCCGCTGCTTTGAACAATATCAGCGCCAATATGACTCTGTGTTGCAACTTAGAGTCGTACCACCACCATGCTGTCCGATAGACCTGGTGGATCCCGCATTGACACCCTGTAAGTTCATGAGTCATTAATCTAGACAATAAATTTACAAATATACAGGAACCTTTGAGATGGATGGATGTAGCAAACAGTTATCAGGAAGGTCGCTGACATTGTTGGGAGCTTCCAATGACCTTTGTGCTGCATTCGGTGAGTTCATCTACTAGTGAACCTTACTTACATCTCGGAATCTTTATACTTCACAGGCTTTTTCCACGTCGAATTTAAGGAGCATCTGCTAAGTTTCTGTCGAGCACTGCGTGAATTCTCGCTGACTGTTTTCATCTAGGTTGCAGGACTCAAAGTCAACAGGAAGCATGGTCAACAGCACAGGAGAGATGATTTCGGTATGTCAATATTCAACATCTCTTGCTATCTCTGCCACTCATTTAATCTTAGATCATGGCACATGCCCACTGCTCGCTCTCCCAGTGATTTCATTTGAGTTTCATGGTGTGCTCCAATACTGTTATATTGTACTTAGCTTCTCTAGAGGCCATTTTTATTGCTGTACTCTTGAAATATTTCCCACTGTATCTATCTGTAGAGACTTTGGTTGAATAGAATATCAAATTGAATTTATTTTATTTAATGTGAATAATCGGAAAAACAATAATAATAAATATATCTATTATTGAGACTATGGCTCCTAGAGTTCCTACCATAGTTATCCATAGTGCCATTGCAGCTAGTGTACCGATAAATAACACAGTTCCTATGGAAGCTATGGAGAGTATCATAGTGTACATAAAGTATCGTGGCTATGGATGCTATAAATGCTATAATTGCTACTATAGCGTTTGACCACTTTCGTGATGCGAGCGGTGTTATGATATCGTACCGCGATAAGACATTCTGTTATATCAGCATATACATATATATATATTAACTATAATGTATATATCTAATAACTAATATATATTAGTTATATGCGCTACATCACAAGATGTAGCTATTAGTAGTGTGGACACCATATGTGTCCACAACCGGCTGTATTTAGCATGCCGGCGCATTAGGCGCCGGCATATATCTTTTAACATACACCTCTTTGTACTACCTACTCAATAGACCTGAGTTCAGTTAGTCTAGGTGTGAATATAAGATATACCAATAAAGTGTTATATGCGAGGTATGATAAGGGGGGCAGGGGATTCCTCTGCAGAATAACGTTAGTATTATATGAATAATAGAGGGCACAGAGACACACCTTTTATGGGCGATGTAAGTTCTCTTTGACTCTATGTATAGTCACGCTGTCCCCAGAGGACAATACCGTCCTCGTCCTAGCTTTCCTTATCTCCATCATTTTCATCATCCCCGCTCCAGCACGATCACTCGCCGTTCAAAGTCGATACAGCGGACACTAAAAACAATTTAGCATTGAGAAGAACGAGCCTAAACGACAATAAACGTACGATCACCCTTCCATCTATTCGATGCTATGTTCGACTGACTTATGCTCAGTGAAGAGGATGTGGTATGCTGGTTCTCCGGGAACCATGATTCGATGTTATAGTGTCATTGGCCAGCGCTTGTTAGACCTAGAGGAACATATAAGACACATTAACCTACTTATCTAGGAGTCCACGGGCCATGGACTTTCACTATCAAGTGCGAAATGGCGTGGGAGTCGGTGGTTTGAGTGGCTCCCGAAATCCCTGGCGGATCGTAAGTGCGTGTGACAATGGGGAACACGAGACTCACCTCGCTGCCCTCTTAGCTGCCTTGGTCACGCTGGATCATGGAGGAAGGGGTGCATCGTCTATAGGGTCGCTCTCCATGTTTAGACACACGGGCGCTAATTATTTTCCGCAAATCGGTATGCGCACACAACGAACTCTCGTTCTTGAGTTCAGGAGAACAGCAACTGTGGTATTTTAATTTGAGCTTACATTTGCACTGACGGGGCCCTATTTCGATTTCTTTTGATAGGGTGTGGGCCTTATAATATCAAGAGCCCTCCATGCCATTTCTCCAATGCTTCGAACACGATACACACAACGAGAGAGGAAGGAAGAGTTCAATATGTAATCATAGGATACATACACCACAAACAACAAAGTTTACATCTGTAAGGATAACAACATATCCAAAAAACGGAAATATATCTCACCACCATTCACCCAGTCTTTCTCCTCCTTCCTCCTCGGAAGAGCTCTCGTCATCGTTAGATTCACCTTCAGTTTCTGTTCCAGAGTCAGATGAATCGGATTCATCGTTCTCAGGAGACGATTCATCAGAATCATTGCTGTCTGCCTCTTGGTTGGCGGCATCTCTTGCCCATTGGACACCTCCTGTTCCTGCGACTCTTCTTCGATTTTGTTGGCTGCTCCATGTCGAGCTTGGATCCGGGTACGGGTACGAGCTCTGGTAAGTGATAGTGAATGCTATAGCCAACAACGCCTCCATGAAAATGCATATACATGTCTCGATCAGCAAATTTAAGGACGCATAGTATCAGATCAATGTATCATTATAACATTTGACAAAGCAAGACAGAACTATTGACGTAGTGGTGGTTATAATTGAGATCTTCACCTTGGAGACCTCTCCCAACGGAATCTGCCGGTAATAGATCTTGAGTTTGACCACGCGCAAAAGCAGGGATTAGTTGGCAAGCCCGAATTACATGTGCTGGATCTACAAATCCGAATACCTCTGTACCATCATGCGCGGTGAGAAGGCTGATGCAGTCCAAGCTGCATGTATTAACAGTGTTGTGAATGCCTGGGTCTGCTAGACCAAACCAGTGTACCCACAGTATCGGGATTTCTTGCCAGCTCAATTGTCCTCGGGTACAAGCCATGCAATGAAATACCCCTATGACACGAGCATACCAATAAGGATGATATGCCCGAGCTGAAGGCTTGTCTCAAGTATGTAGCATAATATCCCGATGTGATGTAGATGGGTTGATGGAATTTTGGGCTCGTTTCATGTCACATGTTGTATAATTGATTCTGCACTGTTGATGTGTATAGACCAGCCCTCCTTGAATAGAGACTGAATCTCTTTAGGCTTTTGTGAGCACTAGTTTTTGATCCGCCCAGTCTATTTCATTCAACTGGCTATACAAGTATTCTCGTAGCTTGTTGAAGAATCCCTGCCTAATCAAGTGGTAGTTCAATAAAGATATTAATTGGGCAGTCATATTGAATCACCTTGTTGTGGGAGATCTGGCATTCTTGCGCAAGAACTCCCCAATTTCAAAATGAGGATGTCGGTTGTCAGAGATTTAAAAGTGTGCTGAGAGATCTGCCGGCGAGAGCAATTCTTCCTTGTCGTGTTGTATTATATGCCGCTATGGATTAGTTTTGCCTGCTGTACTCTCAGTGGGGCCTTGAAGTCACTCAGTATGCCTTATATTCATCTCTTCCTGATCGAGCTTTATCATCCCCAAAGCCGGATTCGCTTAAGACTGTCATTTGCAGCTGACATTTATTTTTCTTACCAAAATGATTGATACTCTTCGCCTGCTTTCCCGCGCATAACTTCTCACAACTCATTTCCCTTCTCGTAGAATTTCATCAGTACTTCACCGCCGTTTCATGTGTATTCATTGTGGGACTATTATTTGATGGAGGCACTGGCGAGGAGTGGATATGTCAGGATCTCAACCAAAACAAGGAAAATGCCATCTTCACTGACCTGATAGACTAACTACATATTATTGTCGACAACCTCATCATATCCTCTTCATGAAGGCGCTATTTCCAACTTTCGAAGATGAAGTGGTTTTTGAAGATATGCCATACATTTATCCAAGATTATGGGCAACACTTATCCAGCTTATATACGGCCTACCACAATGTCTTAATCAATACCCCATCCTCCTGTCTGACACATATACGGAGCCCGATAGGCGCCAACTTAATTCAATGGGTATTCGCTTTTGATCAATGGGTAATGGCTTTTGGACAATGGCACTTGGGTATTGGTTCTCAGTATATGGCTGGGACAAGCTTCCTTAATATTAATGGAGCTTAATATTTCTTTGTAAAACAGATTATGTTGTTTATTCACCAACACATTCCGGGATACAAGGTGCATATAGGGACCAATAGTTGTTTTATAATTAGAATGAGTATCGGCAGCCCTCGTCTTGTTCGCATCTATGAACAGCCTCCGTTACCGACATCCTCGGATAAATTCCAGGATTGGTGTATTGCTGCATGTTCTTCAGGATGTATGTTGTTTGGCGATGCAAGACCTGTATACAGGGCATTGGGGCATCAAAGTAGCAGCATATAGGACATAGAGATTGAACATGTCATTCAATGGTTTATGTGTGAGAAGTGCCTGGAATGTGCATATATTGATAAATCCTTTCTTCAAGTCCAAGCACTGTAGTGTGCCAGCTGACAAAAATCGAAATGAGAAAGCACATTAAATGAGTGCTAAGTCACTCATGTTCTAAGGACTCTCTTGACTCCTTTCTTTCAATTTTATTTTATTTATTTATTTATTTATTTATTCCTGGGTGCATATAGTCCTTCAGCAATGCTCCTTGATAATATAGTTTGTCAGCTGGGAAACAATCTTGGGCCTGCTACATCCGATAAAGGAGACTTGTTGATTATACTAACCTTTGTACGGAGCCCGAGCGGTGTCAGGTTAGAAATATAGATATTGAGCCCTGATTGATGGCCCTTCATCAATAACTTTTCATCACTGAGTTTGGTCACTTACCGGGAGATCCATGGGAGCTTACCAGAGAATACAAATGACAGTAAACTCTTTTCAGACGAGTCTCTCTAATGATTTAAAGCATTCAGAGGACTCTGGATGACACTGTATAAGTAGCAGGGAATATCGGCAAGGTCTCATGGACCGCAGGGCGCCTTGCGGAAATTAAATATATCATCTTCGTTCTGGTATCGAAGTAGATGATGTCATGGGATGTCTTTCCAGCGTCCAGAAGAAAAGGAGTTAACTGAGCTATATGTCCTTATATGCAATACTGCCGGGACTTGGGTAAGGTCACCTACCATGCCGCAGTACAAGGTCGGCTCACCGAACATTTCAGGACAGTTTTCATACTCTAAGACTGGAAGGCTGCTGTCTAATACAGCCTCACTGAGTGTCGATCCAAGGTATTGACAGGACCACAGTGTATTCCTCGAGAACGATGCGAGAGTTACATGATGATGACGGTAGGGTTAAACGATATATGAAAAAGCTACTAGCGCGTCTACGGTTATGTCATCGAAGCGGGATCTGAATATAAGTGTAGTGAGCCGGCAGGCTTACAAAGACCGATTGTTACTGCATGCCAAGCAAGATATTGCCTCAATAGGAAGGACATTAAGCTCAATAAGCTCCCTTGAACTAGTGAGTTAATATCTCATCGCACTTTTCTCCAATACTGATGGGACATGAATAAAGTGCAACAGATCATTATTTATTCCTTGGAGCTTTAGATGATATGTTATAAATCCAAAAGCATAGCATAAAGTGTTTTGATCTACCCCTCGCATTCAAGTATTAGGCCTAGTGAATTAAATACCTGCTAAATCCTGATGATATTGTTTATCATTACCCTTAGTAAAAACTGTAATAAAGCCTTCACTCAATACTGGTGTTATTGTCCTTGATAGCCAAATGAATCTCTTAATTAGTTCCATAACGGGAACCAAGAAGGATTCAGACAAACTTTTCTGCTTGCTCCAAATTCTAACAAAGACTACAGCAAATATTTTTACTCATATTTCTACCTCCCAGAAGCTCCCATATCTTCAGCGGCCAGCAACCCAAACCTAATAATGAAAAGCTATTAATGAAAGCCATCGATCAAAACTCAATATCTATATTTTTAACCTGACGCCGCTCGGGCTCTGTAAATACCACTACTCGAGCACATTCTAACTCATTATTATAGGTACAAAAATTGTATGAAATTTGACACTTAATTCATATCTGGGATATAAAAAGGAGTATCCAGCTCCCAGAGGTAATGCATGTAGCTACGTCTACCTCCTTTATCATATGTTCAAATATATTGCTTATCTGTTACATTATTTGGCTTCCTAGTCAAAGGAAACTGATGGTATTAATTTCTGCGAGAAGCATCGGTACCGAATCGTGTGAGACTCCGCTAAGCCTCCTCCTGACAACTGTCGTCCCAAGCACTCTGGCTGCTTCACGTCGGTTCATGAATCTTTGGAGACGCTTTATACCATCATTACAAAGTTTTGGTAGCTCCTCTATATCCCCCTGGTAAGTCTTCCATACCCATAGATCAAAAGCCATGACTGAAAAACCATTGATCAAAATCGAATATCCATTGAATTAAGCTGGCGCCCGTCGGGCTCCGTATATGTGTCAGACAGGAGGATGGGGCATTGATTAAGACATTGTGGTAGGCCGTATATAAGCTGGATAAGTGTTGCCCATAATCTTGGATAAATGTATGGCATATCTTCAAAAACCACTTCATCTTCGAAAGTTGGAGATAGCGCCTTCATGAAGAGGATATGTTGAGGTTGTCGACAATAGTATGTAGTTAGTCTATCAGGTCAGTGAAGATGGCATTTTCCTTGTTTTGGTTGAGATCCTGACATATCCACTCCTCGCCAGTGCCTCCATCAAATAATATTCCCACAATGAATACACATGAGAGGGCGGTGAAGTACTGATGAAATTCTACGAGAAGGGAAATGAGTTGTGAGAAGTTATGCGCGGGAAAGCAGGCGAAGAGTATCAATCATTTTGGTAAGAAAAATAAATGTCAGCTGCAAATGACAGTCTTAAGTGAACTATTTATAGAGATGTCTTATGTAAAGGGACGACTTGTGGATCCTTGTGAAACCGACTATGTTCCTTGCTCCTGTTGTCATCCGCATCGATTTCCTTTAATGCCTGTTTTCTATCGTTGGTCCAGTATCTTTTATTTAAGAGAATATCCCCTCAAGTATGTGATCCTTCCTCTGAGAAGCGACGTTTTGTGTTCACGTAAAGGTTAGCAGGTCATGGACACAGCAAATAAGAAGCCAGGATCTAAAAATGACTGGAAGTCGTCGTTGACGAACACGTGTCCCGTATCACTCTCCACTCTCAAAATACTGGCGAATATCATCTACAGAGGTCGGCCGTCCTATTTGTATATAAACAAGGGAATTTCTATCTTCTAATGCTGATCCACCTCTGTCCAGCCATTCCCATGCCCCTACCCACCATCCCACCCTTTCCAGACAACGTACCTACCCACCCACTTCGAATAATCGACTATCAGCTCATCAAAGCAAAGGATGAAATGGAAATGGAAAGCCTGTGGGAAGCGGCGAAGAGCTTGGGGTTTTGGTAGTATGTATTATTTATTATCCAGGTGGTGATTAATTTCTGAAGCATGCTTCTGTTCTAGCTTGAAGAATCATGGCGCAGATGATGAAGTTGATACTATGTTCGACTTCAGTGCCGAAGTAATGGCATTGCCTTTGGAAGAGAAGATGGAATTCACCCAGGGCGACGGAGGGAATTCTTTTGGGTCCGTATGATCATCAAGTTCTTCGATCGTGCACATATCCGGTTTTTTAACTCCGATCTGTAATACAGATACAAATACATAGGGGGAAACACAATAGAAGCCTCCGGCCTGAGGGATTCTAATGAGTTCTTCAACATCTCCAAAGATGACGCTTTTTCCTACCCAATCGTGACACATCGAACATATCCAGCGCTCATCAACAATAACATGGAAACTGTCGTCGCACCGTTCATCCGGAAATCCCTTGAAGTCACAAGAGATCTGGTCAACGTACTTAACGATAAACTTTGCTTACCATTTAACGAGCTCGGAAAGAGGCATAATCTGAATGAACTCAGTGGGAATGAAGCACGTCTGATTCGTATTCCTCCCAATTTATCATTAGATCGGAAAGCGTTAGGTCATCACACTGATTTTGGTTCAATAGTATGTATTATATTTTTCAGTCGGAAAGGGTGATTTTGACGGGGCTTTAAGTCATTTCTTCACAACAGGTTAGGAGGTCTTCAAGTATTACCGCCGGGATCAGATAGATGGCAGTACATAAGGGTAAGAATCGTAAAGGCTGCAAACAAATAAAATTTATCTCCACCTCTAGCCAATACCGGGGCATGCGATTTGCAATGTCGGGGACGCACTCCACATTCTCAGTGGCGGAATCCTCCGCTCGAATATCCACCGCGTTTTGTAAGCAGCGGTATTTTTCATAATTATCTTCCTAAAAATTGATTCGGATTTTGTTTGCTCTTCTTCATATCAGAGCACCACCTGGCGCGCAATCCCACTACGAGCGTTCCTCCGTTGTCTTCTTCCTTCGACCAGGCAACTCCGTGATCCTCAATGCTCTGACGGAACAAAGTCCCATGATAAAAAAGGCAATGTATAGTGCAGATTCAGAAAAATTCATGACGAACACAACCGCGGAAGTGTGGCAGGCAAGAAGGTTTAAATATCGGCGCGCCGTGAACCAGAAGGTGCTTTTCTCATTAGCTGTGATAGACTTCACACTGATCTTGATACCGTTATAGGGACCTGAAACATGGTACAATGGGCAGGGAACCGAAGGTAGAGACTATACTTGAACAGCAGACATCCGATTCCTTCTGGATCGTGTCTCGAAGAGTTGAACAAAGACATGTAAACCCACGAAACTCCTAGTGCCTAGCGTAGATTTATCCTTGAAATTACCGTGGCACAGTCTCCGTTTGAGTATAAGTAGTAGTGAATCTTCAAAGCAACTAACTTCAGTTCATCATTGATTTTGCTTTGATTATCCCAAATTTCATTGATCACCCTCGGACAGAAGAGCGATTCGTTGCACTGCCCTCTCGGATATTTCACTCCTGCATTTCGCATCGCAAGTCATGATCGGGACAACGCAGATCGAGCAAATCGATGTTTATAAATGCTCATACTGTGTAAACGCAATACGGCGGTGATATTGGTGTCCCTTCAATGATTATGAGATGGGTGCCGGTGTCCATGAAAGGAGCTTGTTTGACCCCGGCAGCCCAAGGCAACGTCGTTGTCGCCTCCATTTGGAAGCCGCTCTGAAAGTGAATGTCAGCGTAGTTATTACCCCTGCTCGAGGTGCCTTGCTAAAGCTTTTATATTCTAAACTTAGCACAGGGGGGTCTCAGGAAAGGTACAAGACCAAGTCACCAACATAATGTAACCCACGAAACTGTCTGAAAAGTCCCCCCAAACATAACATGTTCAAATTCTCCACTCTTCTCGCTGCCCTCCTTCTCGAATTCACGCTGCAACAATCATCTGGTTCACCTGTCATCTGCGATATTCGATGCCTGAGAACACCGTGTTGTGTGGAACATGTAGCTGCTGCAGTAGATTCATTCAACGCTAGAATATCTTATTCAAGCATTTATTTTTGTATTAGTTCTTGATCCCCTCCCCACCTCTACCAAGGTTATTTTACCCTTGTCCACTATTTGTCCACCAATTCGTTGCGAAATTGCTTGCCCTCTCGACAATGTCTTTTGTGGAACCTATACCTATTGATTAGGGTACCCTAAATCGCCCCGGTTGCCATTTAGGATTCACGTTTGGAACCATTTTTAGCGCTTAACCATGTCGTCATGGTGCGCATCAGTGCCCGCAGCATGCAATTAAATAATTGTATCAAGGGCGAGAGACCAGCCTTGTCTCTCTTTAGACCTGCAAGCAATGTCTAGTGTATTTTGGCTGGCACCACTGCAAGTCAGTTTGACGATTGACAGCCCATGAACCTATAACGACGGTTAGTGCCTATCGAACACGAAAAAGAAGTTTAATTCCCTTACAGCCATGCAGTCCTGTACGTATGAATTGACAAGAAGATAGATTTCTGCCAATATCACAGACTACAAGGAAACGCCAGAGTTAATGGCAGGGTTGATGGCAAGATATGTGATGCACATCGAGCAAGCAATTTCAGGAGCATAGGGGAAAAGAGAGCAGACTTGAACTGAAGGCCGCCTAATTGTAGATTGTAAGCACCCAAAACAAAGCTGGGGGAGGGCTGGAGCTTCAACGGTTTACTAACACTCCTCTGCAATATTCAAGCAGAGATCGGATCGTTCGCAGACGTCGTTGTTCTATCAGGTGCCCTCATTAAATAATTCATCTGTTGTGGCATGACTTCAGACAGTTCAGTCGAGATGCCTGAAATGCAGCGTCTAATCAGTTGACTCCAGTTTAAGGAACACATGAATTCGATGAACTGGATGCCAGTTATGAAGCGAATTGTGACTAAGTACTGCTATTTGCTTCTGGAAATGCTGGAGATTTCAAAGCGTCTTGATTGTATTTTGCTTATGAGATGACAAAAATCCCTAATATACTTTTAGTTGTGAGCGACTTGATGGTATCAGAAGGCTTACTCACGGCTATAGTACATTCCCGAACGGATACTTGCAGAACCCATTACCTTCGTTCGTACTATCCCAGAACGTTTGACCACGGAGATTCGCCTTCTCGACTCTCCCTGTTAATGTCAGGCCAGTGTAAGGTGATAGAAGCTCAAACCCAGACCCAGCCCGCCCATTCCACCCCATGCCTTCATAATGCCTCCCGATTTGAGACATTTGAACTCAGCGACGCATGGTGAATGATCAGAAACGACGAAATCTAATGTGCCGTCCTGGAATGCCTTCCAGAGCTCTTCGCGGTTGCCCTGGGTTCGGATTGGTGGGCAACATTTGAATTCGGGATGCCCAGCGGGGATTTCGGATGATGTCAACATAGGTAATGGAAGCACAATTTGACGGTAAGAGGCAAGCCAGACTTTTTGACTTTTTTTAATTAAAGGGATGGCTGGGGTGGAGGAAAGGTGGACAATGTGGGTCCTAAAGGACGGATATTGCTTGTTGAGTCGTATGATAAATTCTCTAGCCGAAGTTTCTAAGGAATCGGGTCGTGAATTGAAAAATGTTTTATATTCCCTAGGATCTTCGTCGTTTGGCTCTTGCGGAGATGAGGCGTCGCAATTTAGTTCTGCATGGAAACGTAATACTGATGACGACGGCTAATTTAGGGTTAAACTAATTCTGATAGGGTGACGGTAATCGGGGAGTGTAGTCATATCTCTAAGACCTTCATAGCTGCACTGACATCTTCCTCCATTACATGTGGAAATTCTGAGAAAAAACCTGGTATGGGGGCACTCCTAAAGTAGAAACGTGGAGTTCCATACCTCTACTCCACTTTCGATTAAGAAGCATTTGAACTCTTTCTTTATGATTGGGAGCACACCGGGCACAGTGAGTGTAAATTCAAGTGAATTATCCATATACTAATTTATTGAACCAGAACCTGTTTCTCTTGATGATATGTGGGCAGCATGAAATCTGGAAGATGTTCCCACCTGGTTTGATAATAAAGTCAGTGAGGGATTTGACCAGAAGGCAATTAAGGCAGCCACATGCTATCCAGACAGTCAGGAAGCCAACTGTTATAAGAGCCAACCCTCGCACCGTAGCATATGGAATGTAAATTTTGAGAGTATACAGGATGGGGATATACAGGACTCCGTGGGTATACATACAGATATTGATCATACTCAGATAGGGCAATGTAAACTAGTGGAGGATCGAAAGGGATAGCAGTGGTTCTTCTTTGTGCGCAAAATTTGGTTATGGCGATCGAGGTGGATAAGTGGAAGTTCAAGGCATGGAGAGACGCCAAGGTGGCATGCGTGGAGTTTGAGCATGCGTGAACATCATTAGATGTCCGAGATTCCGGGGAAGATTATTATTGGGTAGGTCAAAGCGGCACAGGGGGAGCGGCTCAATTATCGTGGCAGATGCATGAAGTGAGATCAGATGAAAAAGAAATTCTATTGATGTAATAGGCTGTAGTGGGCGGGGAGGTAGACATCCAGCGAGAAATGGGACTCGCATACAGTGTTGACAGAGTTGTTTGGAAGAAGAAGAATCGCGATGCTTGAAACGGTACACATAATGTAGGAGAGGAGCAGAAAGTTTTGTATGAGGAGCGAGGATCGAACACGTGCAGTGTCAAGAGAAAAAGGTAGCAACGTCAGCAGAAGCTCGCACGCAGCGTTGAGAGGAGAGCGTACCATTGTATCTGAATTTTTCTCTCGCCTCTTTACTATGCTATATCTCTTCCAAACGTACAGCGAGAAATCAATGCGAGCCCTTGGTGGAAATAGGGTGAGAATGAACCGGAGCGACCGTGTCATACGACGGAGACTGCTTACTACCGTTGAAAGGGTATGTTCAAGACGTTGATTGTACGCATCTGTGACTTAACTATTTGATTTAATTATCGAGAGTCTTGATATAGAACCCATCGCTGCGAGCTTGATTTGTTATATGACAGATCTCTGATCAGGATCGAAGGCTTGAAATCAGAGTACACTTGAACCAATTCTTAAACCAGTCGAGGATGAACTTAAACTGTCTTTTCTGCCAGTCCGCGCTGTGTACTAACTAACACATCACGAACTCGGTACCACAATTTTTTTCAAACCGAGCCGAACCAACCACGATTGCAACCACTATGATCTCAGATTTCTGCTCGAACGATGCTCCAAATCCTTCAGTATTATTTCTGATGCTTCCATCTATCTAATAAGCGAGGTCTCGACTCGAAGATAGCCGAGAATATCATGATTGCAACTCCTGGACATTGAAAAGATGCAGCGCAAAGGCTTTGAATATCATTACGGGGCTCCCATGGCTGGGAAAATCAAGCTGTAACGAGGTGGAAACCGTCGCAATGGAACATCATCTATATTGGTGGCCATCAGAAAGTAGGAAGTGACCGATTTCATCAACGCGCCTGGGATCTCTAAAATTGGCAACGCAGCGTTTCTCAGATGCGATCCTTTAGGGCATCTACACAGGAGGACACTTATCGAGGCGTTCTTTCTACGGTTTGTGTTCAGACTCTGGTCATGCAGGCTCCTCCCTTCACTGTCGCCATGCTACCAAGTGTTATCACACATCTCAATTATGTGTTCGTTACGCGTTGTATACAAGGTACGTTACTCAGCTTAAGGTTACGCAACAGCTAATCAAATACCAAATAGCGGCCAGTCTGGCACTGTTGGCGTACGACCATGGTGAGTGTATTTTATCTCGGTACAAGACGGCGACGTACTGAAGGTTATGCGACACCGATGTATTTAGTCTTGACCTTTACAGATGAGGTAGTTATCCGATGCTCCGTATTCTGGACGTACATATAACTTATTTAAATCTAATTTTTTCTCTTCAGGTGGACTTCGTATGGGTATGGACTTTCCCCTTAACTTAAAAATGTTATCTAACTCGCGTTAAGATGGGCGTTCACTCGCGTTCTTGGCCGAGGATGCTTTTCTTCTCTGCCCGATATATGCCTTTCATTGCTCTATTGATTAATTCGTCTGGTTAGTTTTCATAATCCTTGAAAATACCAAGAAGACTCATTGGTAGAATGCATAGGTATATATCCTATAGCACACTCTATAAAGGTAAAATTTTAAGGTTACTTTCTGATTCATACGACCGACGCTTAGTCAATGATCACGCGTATTTTGGTATAGTAGTATGTATATTTCTCTTATCAAAAGACACTGGCTCATTTTAATTCACAGCTGTAATAGTTCTCTTTATTCGTGATGTAGTACCTATATCTAATATTTGTCCTATGTAGGCAATAATTGGCTCCTGTACCAAGGGTGGACAGGACTTCTTCTCTTTGGCGGAGTCCAAAGTAAGCTCAGGACTATTATGCAAACCTCCTATTTTAACCTTACATTTAAGTTATATCACAAATGCGCATATGGGCCGTCTACAAAAGTCAGAAGATCCTCATAGCCAATGGTGTTCTTATTTTCGCGGGGCTAGCAGCAATGGGGCTAATCGAAGGCCTGGCTTACAGACACCTAGTCGGTAAGCAGTTACGCAGTAAATACTCAGAGAAATTTGCCCAAGTACTCTTAGCTACAAATTTTCATATCATCACACCGGTATGTGGACCGCCACTGTCGGGTCTACCGAGTTACGTATATGCCTTCTGGTGAGCACCAAAAGCCATATATACGCATATTATTACTGACGGGTAACCGCAGGATTCCACCCATCATACTAGAAACCGTGGCGTTCTTTTTAGTACTCTACAAGGCCGTAGAGTACTATCGTAGTGAAGTCCCAAAAGACTGGGTCACGGCACGATTCATGGCAGCCATAACACGTTATAGTGTGACTTACTTCTTGATGTTAGTTCTTAAAAAGACGTATTATTGTCAGACCTGTCTAACAATGATATGCAGCGCATTGATGGTTTACCTGGGAAACTTCATCATCTGGAAGTGTCTTGAGGTAAGGAAAACGCCTCTCTCTCTTGGACAAGGTCAGATTCACTGATTTTCTTATGATTTCTAGGTCCCAGCTTATGAAATTCTGCTCCCGTTAACATTTGCATTGCCAAGTATTGCTGGCAATAGGATGCTTTTGAATCTTCGAGCCATCTTTTATCGTACCCACTCGCTTGCCCCTGGGAAAGAGATGTTGTGTATGAGGATCATCAATGAATCTGACCGTGGGGTCGTTATTAGAGCGCAAGAAGGATTCAATGAGTTCGAGTCCTTCTTTGGAGGGGAGGGACAGGGAAAGGACCAATTCATGCCAAATACCATGCTGCCACTCCCTAACCTTGTTCATTCCATAACTACTAATGTTCAGGTCGAAAACTACATGGATATATAATCCTGCGGATTATACTCCACGTTCATCTTGCTATTAAATGATATTTAGTACTGTGCAATAGTGTATTTATCTCACACTCTTCGTATTTAAGCGAGATGATATCAATGGTATTTCTATTGCCACCATCTCTTGATGCCGTAGAAATTCAAATTGTTGTATTATTATAAGCTAGAAGTCTTTTTGAAGCTAATAATTCCGGGCTCTTCAGCGGAAGTTATCAACAGTTGAGCTGCCTTCTCTGAAAGTTAGATGCACGTTTCTCTCGGGTACTATTTCCGCTAGGGAAGTACCAGCAGGATCTCACAGGATACCACATTTTATCATCCATAAATAGACAATAAATGAGAATCAATGAGAGTCACGAATAGAGTTGTCCAAGAATAGCCAACAGATGCCAACAGATGCCAGAATGTCACCCAATTCAGCGATATTCCATCGCCGCATAAGCACACTCGGATATTCCTGTCTGTAGAAAAAAGGACAAGAACTTGGAATTCAGGTCTCGAGGACACAACACAACACAACCGGGCGTAGGCGCAAATTGGCTTGTGGAAAGGCATGAGTGAACAGCTCGCAATTACCAACGTCAAAAATGGAGCCGTTTCTTTCGCATCACTTATCACTTCTACAGTTTCCATCAGGTGCCCATCAAGATTTTAGAATCCCAAATCCCGAGTTCGACTCCGTCATCAGGCCGCCCATATAGCCGTTGAACGAGGCCTCGTCGGCGGAGCTTACTGCCTATTCCAGTGTATATTTATTAAAGATACGAGGCAGAAGATCAGAGGCTAATTGTTACCCAAGCTTTGCCTTGAACCATGCCTTATACTAGCCTACCTTCTCTCCTTCAGCGAATCCAATTCCTCAAGTACGTTTTCGAAACTCGATGTATCCAGAGTACGTGTCTTTTGCATTTATTCAGACCAGTTTTCATCTCAGTTTCAGCCTCTGCTATTACCATTTTGCTATATGATCACTGTGAGTTCGAGAATGTCTTGGAGAAAGGAAGCTGAGGGTATCTTTCAACTCCAGTTTTAACGCTTCGCAGAGAGGTAAATTTTCAATTTTGATCTACTGAAAAGCTAAAAATAATAATGGAACACAGGTAGAGCTTGTCTGGGTGTGTCACGTACGAAAGATATACTTCTGAGACTTATAGGTTCAACATATAGAAAGGGCAACATTCAAGATCGTGGCCGAGGCTTTTCTTTTTTATGGCACGTTACGCTCCGCTTGGGGCCATTTTTGGAAACTCACTAGGTACCCATGAGCTTCATAGCCTACTATACTGGAACTCACCACATATCAGGTGTATATGCTCTGCCCCATTCGGAACGGGTAAGTGTATACCAGCAGCTTAAAACAGACTCAACTCTTTTTATTAACCAACAATTAATCCTGCAGTTGTAAGTCATAATCATTTTCGTCGGATGTAACTTGGATATACTTTGACCTTACTCTGCAAGCTGTAAGTAGCCTCATAAGACTCCTTATGAAGAGAAGAGACTTACTATAAAGTCTGCAAAAGGCCGAAAGTGGTTGCTGTACCATTGTTGGACAGGTTTCATCTTCTTTGTAGCTCTTCAAGGTATATTTCTTCTATTAAACAAATTAACTCACGTATAATATTCGTAGGTCTATCTCTAGTCAGAATCTGGGCAATGTATAAGAGCTGGAAGGCGGTCACCTTCAATGGCGCAATAATGCTTTTAGGACTTCTGGCAATGGGTCTGATCACAGGCTTGGGATTTCGAGATTTTCAAGGTGCTTTTTCATTACGTGCAAGCCAGGTATATATAGCACTGAAACTATTGGAATTCTAGTGACAGATATTGAGCAACTGAATACTAATGGGAACATTTGTGGACCAGTACCTGCAAGCTTACCCTCTTATGTGTATACCTTCTGGTATGTTGTATCAACTTTAAGTTTGATCCTTTTCTAATGAACATGAAGGGTACCACCGATTATTATAGAAGCTGCCACATTCTGTTTTGTTCTATTCAAGTCGCTGGAGAGAAGGAGAAGCAGTATCCCAAAGGATTGGCTAACAATGCGGGCAATGGAAGCCATGACACGCTATAGTGCCGTGTACTTTGTCAGGTTGGTATCTTTGACTTCCGGCAAACACACTTATAATCTGAGCTTTTTACATAGCATGGTTTCTGTCAGTCTCATAAATCTGACCATTTGGAAACACCTTGCGGTACTGTTAATCATAAAAAGGTTAAATCCACTGAAGGGCTAATGTTGGGACTGTTTTGCTCACAGCTTCCTGCCTATGAATTATTCATCCCCTTCACTTTTGCGCTTCCAAGTGTTATTGGAAACAGACTTCTCCTGAATTTCCGTGAATTGCTGACACAAGATCGGCAAGAATATATGCCTTCAGGAACCATCATTATGAAGGCGGTCATACAAACAGATCCAAGTCAGAGTTCCATACTGAAAAATGGAGACAGAACGGACAGAGTGTAACTCTACCTAACTAGCTACCTAACTAAGTAAACATTGCCCTTGTGTCAAGTACTGATCTGACCGGCTCATATTCATATTATTTTTCTATTCATGTTCTATTCATTGGACTCATTTATTTTGTATTCATTCATTCAGACCCTTTTCCCCGCGCGACTTACTTTCCCTGCGCGGCTTTCACGCTCACTATTTTCTTGTTGATTCAACCTTTTGTTTTCCGCTCAGCTTTCTTTTATCTTTCTTATCTGCTTATCTTTTGCACCATGTGCTCATTCTTGCTTATCATTCAGCTGATTATTTGACCCTTCATTATTTACATTATTTTCTCACCGGCTCCGCACGGCGTATCATCACACCATCATACACCAATTATCTTTTTATGATTCATCTTTGATTATCTTTTTATCCAATGTTTTTCCGCTCGGTTAATTATATTTAAATATGTTCATTTGTATCACTTTTACTCAGTCAGAAATCGAATCTCGTATTATCTGTTAACTCTACTCTTGTCTGTCTTTCCGCTCGGGTTTTCGTTCCCGCCCGGCTTTGCTCTTACCTCTACTCTTGAACTCTGAAGTAGGGACAACCTACGACTCTGCAGGGCACAACACATAAGTTGAAGCCAAGTCCCTTCAGTACAAGTCGTTGGCGTTTCCGACCGGAAAAGTTGACTTACTTCCGCATGGCTTACCAGGTGTATTCTGTATCAGGATGTAACACCTTGTGTACATGTGTCTGTTGCTCCCCTGCAATGTGAAATATGATTTCTTTCTATATGCACTTTTCTTCATGATTAGGTAGCTCTCAATACCAAGTCTCACAGAAGCAGAAAGCTTGAATCTCCGGCTGCCCTTAGAAATGGCTAGCAGTTATGATAGGTATCCGTGTTTGAGTAGGGCTCAGCACTGTAACAGTATACCGTCATATATGGGTCCTGTAAGGGCACAAAGAAATTTTGACAGGCTCATACACTGAGGGCTTGTGATGAAAGAGAATCACTACATATGATATCTTGGACTTCAACTATGACCAAAAATGGGAAAATGGTGAAAATGGCTAGAAATGAAAGAAAATTAGAGATGGTCCGGATTTCTATGTTAATGGTGTGTGGATGTTGATTTGGCCCGAGAGCTGGGCTGGTTAGTCCAGAATCCTCTCCCTCTAATGAGAGAGAGAGAGAGAGAGAGAGAGAGAGAAGGAGTGGAGGTCCCTCTCTTTTCTGGGGGGGAGGTTCAACAGGAGCATGGGGGCTGAACAGAGAGGTGGAGAGGCTAGGGAGAGTCTAGACCTAGAGGTTTTAGGGGTGTATGGATGTTGTGAAGAGTGTGAGGGTGTGGGAAAATGAGTGAAAGAAGGGGTGAAACAGGCATGGGGAGAGTTAATGGAGTGCTAGGAGGCTGGTGAGGGTGAGGGGGGCACGGGACCTGTCTAGGACCCGGGGTTTGGAGGGCAGGCAGAGGGTGGAAGGGCAAAAAGGGAATGAAGGGGTGGACAGCTGACTGTAAGGGCAACCCTCGGACTCCAATGGATGTCACACCAGAGCTAGCAGAGGGGAAATCCAAAGTATATAAATAGAGGAAATAATACACGCTAAGGGAATCTCACCTAGCAGAGGGGAAATCCAAAGAGAAAGTCTTGGATTGCCTCTGCTAGCATGAGCCCAATAAATACTACAAGGAATCAGGAACCATCGATGCCAAGAAATACACAAGAAGGGGACCACATGAAACTCAGGAACGAGGAAACGAGAGATAACGGAATAAGACCATAAGGACCACCCTGACTACACCCTAACCCGCACCCCTGCATGCGGACTCCGAACCTGCCACTGCATCCACCCTAACCTCCTGCTCTCTGGCCATAACAAGGGCCTACGATCAGACTCCGAAAACATGGAACTGTCAGGGGACGACCCTAAAACTCCATTTTCACAGTCGTCCGGACTCCGCTTCTACACATGTCAACAAACACTCGGAGTCCAAGAACCATTGGTACAGGCACCCAGACTCTATCTCAACACTGGTCGACAGGATCCCGGAGTCCAAGACCCCTACAGTCGTGTGTCCAATACTCACTATCCGTGGTATACGAATAGAGACGCAAGTGGACTCCGAGTCACAACTCAACAAGTTCGTTCTATGTTTTCAGAGTCCGATCATAGGCCCTTGTTGTGGCCAGAGAGCGGGGAGTTAGGGTGGATGCAGTGGCAGGTTCGGAGTCCGGATACAGGGGCGTGGGTTAGGGTGTAGTCAGGGTGGTCCTTATGGTCTTATTCTTGTTCCTCGTTCCTGATGTGCATGTGGTCTCTTTATGGTGTATTTCTTGGCATTGATGGTTCCTGATTCCCTGTAGTATTTATTGGGCTCATACTAGCAGAGGCAATCCAAGACTTTCTCTTTGGATTTCCCCTCTGCTAGGTGAGATTCCCTTCGCGTGTATTATTTCCTTTATTTATATACTTTGGATTTCCCCTCTGCTAGGTCTGGCATGACGTCCGTTGGACGCCGAGGGTTGCCCTTACAGCAGAAAGTCTTCTCATTAGGAACCGGACTCCGGTTGTAGCCACCAGTACTGTGCGGCTCAGCATCTCAGAAGATAGCTCAGATGCAAGCATAGTGATAACACCGGAATCCCTTTCTTTTCAGTCTGAAGGTCTATGTCGGGAGAGGCAACCGGAGCCCTGAGTCAAGCAGATGTAGACACCTTTGAGCGCCTAGCTTCTGTAGAGGCCGCTCGTGCAGAGGAACGACAAAAGACCAACAGAATACAAGCAGCTCTTGAACTACTACTCCAAAGAACGTTGAATTTAGGAGATACATCGGCACCCAAAATCAACGAACTGGGCACACCTGAGGAAGGTCAGAGTCCGGGGAATGGAGGCCGAAACTCATTCCAAATGAAGCCTTCTAACCCCCCTGACTTTGACGGAGACCGAGCCAAAGGGCAGGGCTTCCTCAACTCCTGCAATCTCTACTTTTCGATTGTGGGAGCTTCTTTTCCAAACGAGCAGGCTCGTATAGGCTGGACCTTAACCTTTTTCAAATCGAGACGCACGGCAGAGTTTGCTGACCTCATCCTGCGCACAGAGTCCAAAACTGGGAGACCGTACCACTCAAGTTGGAGGGAATTCGAGATTGACTTCAAAGAGCGTTTCCTGCCCCGTAACCGGCAAGTAATTGCTATTACCCAACTCGAAGGCATCTCTTGGTACCAAGGCTCGGACTCCGTTGATGATTATGTGGATAGGTTTAAGCAATTGATCCACTATGCCGGCTACAAGGATGGAACCATTCAAGTCGTGAAGTTTCGCAAAGGGCTTTCAAAGTCCTTGAGGACACAGATCGCTACATTGGAGCCCGTGCCTAAGCTCAACAGCCTGGACGAATGGGTGAACACAGCCCGAAGCCTAGCAGACGCCCAGGAAACTAATAAGGTGTTTGAAGAGAACATAAGAACAGTGGAGCGGACTCCGACAGTCACCAAACCCCTTACTGTAGTCCCAAAACCCTCGGCACCCGCTTTCAGACCTTTCATGCCACCATGTCCTACAATGTTCCCGACCCCTTTGGCCCCCGCTCGCGTTCCAGATGCCCCAGTCCCTATGGATGTCAACAGAGCCCGTGGGAGAACCACTGTATCCAACCTGGTCTGCAGATGCTGTGGTAAAATTGGACATATTGCCAAGTTCTGTAATGCCGACTTTGACATCCGTGCACTCACAACAGACGAGAAGACGGAACTCCTCTACCAACTCATGGCTGACTTGGACGCCGTTGAACAACCCCCAGCGGAGTCCGAGAATGTGGCAGTTGCGGAGTCCGAGGGGGAACAGGATTTTGTGACGAGCAACAAGTGAATTATGCGCCCTCGTTGCATGTATCTAATCAATTTTCGGTTTTGGAAAATGAATCTATAATTACTCAGTTTCCGGAGACCAAAAATTCAGTTACAGTCGCATTAAAACCACCGGACCCCGATAAGCCCCTTTTTCAACGAATTCGTCGATGGGAGAAACGTTTGCCCAAACAATACACTCTGGCAGCAACCCCAGGTCCTAAATCACTGTCTATTAAGGTTGGCATTCAGACTACGGACACTGGGGAACTGTTCTCTACCCCCGTCCTAGTTGACTGCGGAGCTACTGGTCAATTCATGGATATAGGTTTTGTCAGAAGGAACCGCCTCACGACTAAGAAGCTCACCCGAGCTATCCCGGTCTTCAATGTGGACGGAACCCGAAATGAAGCAGGCTCTATCACAGAGGTAGTAGACACTATCCTTCGTTATGAGGATCACACCGAACGGACTACTTTTGCAGTTACCAGTTTGGGGAAACAGGATATTATTTTGGGTTTCACTTGGTTGGAAGAGCACAACCCAGAGATTGACTGGCAGACCAAGCGGGTCAAGATGAGTTGGTGTCCAGAGAAGTGCCAAACATGTAGAGCAGAGGTCCGAAAGGAGACACAGGCCCAACGAGTACAGACCAGAGCCGCAGCCAAGCAACTATTGGAGTCGTCGGGGTCCGCACCCAGTACTGGGAGAGGAGGTGGAGGATGAGGAGTTTTCGGAATCCGAGGTCGAGGACGAGTCATCATCGGATGCCGGTGATGACACGGACCCTGTTGCGCTGGAGGATGAATTTGAAGAAGGGGATCAACTGTTCTACATCAGTCTACCAACGGAGGCCGAGTTCATTCACGCCACTCAGACTGTATCACAGCGACTGGCAGAGGCTCACAGTAAAAACGTAAAAGTGGAGTCCGCTATCCCAGAATACTTGAAAGAATTTGAAGAAGTATTTGCAAAGGAGTCCTTCGACACATTACCGGATAGAAAGATATGGGACCACGCAATCGAATTGTTACCGGACTCCGAGCCCAAGAACTGTAAGGTATACCCTCTGTCTCCAAATGAACAGGCTGAATTGGATGAGTTTCTGCTCGAAAACCTCAATTCAGGACGTATCCAACCTTCAAAGTCACCCATGGCGTCGCCTGTGTTCTTCATCAAAAAGAAGGATGGGTCCCTACGATTAGTTCAAGACTATAGAGCCCTCAATGCAATGACAATTAAAAACCGGTATCCGATCCCTTTGATCTCTGAACTTGTCAACCAACTTCAAGGAGCCCGATATTTCACCAAGCTGGACGTGAGGTGGGGGTACAATAATGTGCGTATGCGACAGGGCAATGAATGGAAGGCCGCTTTCCGGACTAACAGAGGGCTTTTCGAACCATTGGTTATGTTCTTTGGCCTATGCAATAGTCCGGCGACCTTCCAGACAATGATGAACGACATTTTCCGAGATCTCATCATGGAAGGGGTAGTCTGCGTATACATTGACGACATCCTAATTTTCACCAAGACTATTGAAGAACATTGTCAGATCACGAAACTTGTCCTTCAATGTCTCCGAGAGAACAAACTATACCTCAAACCAGAGAAGTGCGAATTCGAACGGACACGCATTGAATACTTAGGTTTGATCATTTCGGAGGGCCAAGTGGAGATGGACCCCGTCAAGGTAGCCGTGGTGACCGAGTGGCCGGAGCCCGAAAACAAACGCGGACTCCAGTTGTTCATTGGGTTTGTCAACTTTTATAGGTGATTCATTAAGGACTTCTCTCACCACGCTCGCCCCCTTTTCAATCTCACAAAAAAGTGCTTGACATGGAAATGGGGGACCGGAGAGCAAGCAGCCTTTAACAAGTTAAAAGAACTAGTGACTTCGGCCCCCGTACTTATACTCCCAAGCGACTCAGACCCCTATTGAGTTGAAGCGGACTCCTCTGACTATGCAACGGGTGCCACTTTGTCTCAGTTATCTAAAGAAGACAATAAATGGCACCCGGTCGCTTTCCTTTCCAAGAGTCTAAGCCCAGTGGAACGTAATTATGAAATACATGATAAGGAAATGCTAGCCCTTATCCGAGCCTTGGATGAATGGCAACATTTCCTTGAGGGAGCTCATCACAAATTTGAAATTTGGACGGACCACCGAAATCTACAGTACTTCATGACTACCAAGAAGTTGAATAGACGCCAGGCAAGATGGTCACTATTCTTGTCTAGGTTCGACTTCACCCTTCATCACAAACCAGGCAAGTCTATGGGTATAGCAGACACCTTGTCAAGGCGAGAAGATCATGGCTCGGGATCCGAGGACAACCAAAACATCACCTAACTGCCCCCGGAACTGTTTATCATTAGGGCGTTAGAGGGTATTCAGGCGGAGGGCGAAGAGCGAGATGTGTTGAGAGAGATAAGGAAGGTGTTGACTACAGGAGAAAAGGAGGAGGCCGTGACAAAGGCAGTGGAGGAGTTGAAGAAGAGCAAATGGAGGTCAGTGCGGTCGGCAGAGTGGTCGGAGTCCGAAGGGCTACTAATGTTTAGAGGCAAGATATATGTGCCCCCGGACTCCGAACTGAGGAGGCGAATAGTTTCACAACACCATGACTCTAGAATCGGAGGCCATGCAGGTCGATGGAAAACGTTGGAGCTAGTGGGAAGGACATACTGGTGGCCGCAGATGTCAAGGTATATTGGTCAATACGTCAAAACCTGTGATCTATGTCTAAGGACGAAAATTAAACATCGGCCTCCGATGGGTGAGCTACAACCACTGCCGGTCCCCGAGGCTAGGTGGGACACAGTGAGTGTAGACTTCATAGTCGAACTCCCAGATGCGCATGGATCGGACTCTGTCATGAATGTGGTGGATTCAGTGAGTAAAAGAGCACATTTTATTCCTACGAACACCACAATCACAGCTCTGGGCGCTGCCCGACTCTATCTCAACCATGTCTGGAAGCTGCACGGACTTCCGAGGCAAGTGGTCTCAGATCGGGGTCCGCAGTTTGTCGCAGAATTCACTCGCGAGCTCTATCGTATGCTAGGCATCAAACTTGCTGCGACTACAGCCTATCATCCACAAGGTGACGGACAGACAGAACGCTTGAACCAAGAACTGGAACAATATCTACGACTGTTTGTGAACCAACGACAAGATGATTGGGACAAGCTTCTACCGCTGGCAGAATTTCAATACAACAACCACGTACATTCAGCAACACAGCAGACCCCCTTCATGCTTGACACAGGACGGCATCCGAGGATGGGCTTCGAACCCAGACAACCGGAGTCCCGCCTTGAAACTGTCAATGAATTCAAGGACCGAATGCAGCAGTCGTTGGAGGAAGCAAAGGCAGCTCTGACCAAAGATAAAGATGACATGGCACGTTATTACAACAGGAGATGGACTCCGGCCCCTGAGTATAATGTCGGAGACCGAGTATTCTTAGACTCTAGTGACATCAAGACTACACACCCATCGCAGAAGTTGAGTCATCGTTATCTAGGCCCTTACAAGATCGTAGGCAAAGTCAACTGCAATGCTTACAAGCTTGAATTACCGGACTCCATGAGCCACATTCACCCAGTATTCAATGTGGTGAAGCTGTTTCCGGCCCCCGAAGACCCCATTCTGGGCAGACAAGCACATCCATTACCGGAGCCCGAGATTGTAGATGGTGAAGAACACTATGAGCTGGAAACTATCTTGGACAGTCGTCTGTGTCGTAACCGACTAGAGTATTTGGTAAAATGGAAGGGATATGGCTATGAGCATAACTCATGGGTATCGGAGGCCGACATGGCAGCCAAGGATCTTATAACAGACTTCTATCGGCATCACCCAACTGCACCCCGACATATTCGCTCAACAGCTTTCAACTCATTGGGTTTCAGACAACTTTGATCATTGCACCATGCATCGAGGGCACTGCAGTCTAGAGGGGGGGTGATGTCAGGGGATGACCCTAAAACTCCATTTCACAGTCGTCCGGACTCCGCTTCTACACACGTCAACAAACACTCGGAGTCCAAGAACCATTGGTACAGGCACCCAGACTCCATCTCAACACTGGTCGACAGGATCCCGGAGTCCGAGACCCCTACAGTCGTGTGTCCAATACTCACTATCCGTGGTATACGAATAGAGACGCAAGTGGACTCTGATTCACAACTCAACAAGTTCATTCTATGTTTTTGGAGTCTGATTGTAGGCCCTTGTTGTGGCCAGAGAGCGGGAAGTTAGGGTGGATGCAGTGGCAGGTTCGGAGTCCGGATGCAGGGGCGCGGGTTAGGGTGTAGTCAGGGTGGTCCTTATGGTCTTATTCTCGTTCCTCGTTCCTGATGTGCATGTGGTCTCTTTATGGTGTATTTCTTGGCATCGATGGTTCCTGATTCCCTTCGCGTGTATTATTTCCTTTATTTATATACTTTGGATTTCCCCTCTGCTAGGTCTGGCGTGATGTCTGTCGGACGCCGAGGGTTGCCCTTACAGGAACGAACTTGATGAGCTGTGCTTCGGGGGCTGACTGTATCTGCGTTCTTGTACCACGGAAAGTGAGTGTTGGACTTATGACTATAGGTGTCTCAGACTCCGAAAACTTGTGGACCTGTATTGAAGCGGAGTCCGGACGACTGTAAAATTGGAATTTAGGGACGTCCCCTGACACTGACCCTAAATGAGTGGTGAGGGATAGGTTGGGTCACCCTAAACAAGGGGGAATAGGTATAGGAAGCATTTGAGAATGATTCTTAGGCTTCAGAAGTCAGAGGTGTATAGAGAGAAGAGGACAAGGCTTGAGTATGGGATCCAATATCTGTACTAGAGAAACTAGCTAAAGATACAGGCCTTTATATACTACAAGACAGTAGTTCAAAAGGGGAGAGGTTATTACAAATAAAGTAACTATTTCAAAGTCTGGAGGAAAATACAACATAAGTGATACAACAAAGTAAGTATATGCATATTGTCAAATAGTGGAAGTGTGGAACAATTAATAAACAGCATACAACAAGGTTCAGTCATTTACAGAAGATAAAGTGAATAAACAAAAAGGTATTATGGAATATATGCCATAATAAGAGATAAACAAATGGAAAGAAATGGATGAAGTGTCAAATGACATATTGAGGGTTTGCCAAGGACCAATTAGACTAGGGCCAAAGACAATTGGTAATATCCTCAAGGATACCATGAGGCAGATAACAAGATATCTGAGGTGGATGGGCAAAGGATTTGCTGAAGTGTTCAAAGTTAAAGCCAAAATGAACTTCAAGGATTAGGAGTGTGAACATGAAGATGAAGAGGTAGGATGTAAAGTCAAGCAAAACTCTGTGAAGGGAATATAACCTTCTCCAAAGCTTCACTGAAGTTAAGCAAAGTCACATGATGTGACACTTGAGTACAGTGCTTAACATCTACCCTCAACCTACTTCCCATTCATATGTTCTGCACACTATGTTGCTGAGGAGTTGGACTTTGTTGCCCTCAGTGAATCCAAGGTCTTCTACCACAAGATATGTACTTGTCTTTATTTCTTGACACATCTTACACTAATATTGTGTCCTAGATTGCTTGGGGTAGGTCCTACAGATAATGGCACTGTCACTGTCAGCTGAGCTTGAAAACCTGTTGCAAAAGACCTACAACGGCTTTGTCTTAGCACTCTGCTTGCTGACAGGACTCTGAGTGTTGAATATTGTCTGTTTACCACATCTATCCATCCAATTTCTTGTTAGATTCCTTGTTAACCCCCTATTCACTCATCCATGATTGATATATGTTGTTGGGTTTCACTGGCATGGCAATTTTATAATACTTTTAATGTTGCTATGACTATTACTTGTCAGTCTGTGTTGGTGCTGTAATGATGCTATTGGAAAGACAGTAGATGTATTGTGGTAACATATGCTTGTAAAAAACATTGGGAAGTTGCATTCAGTGCATTGTGCTGTCAGAATAAAATAGGGGTTCGGAACAATGCACAGTATGACTTCCTCAATGGAATCAAGGACTTGTCCAACAGAAATTAACAATGTCGATGGGTTCCCAATGCATAAGACACTGGTTGTTGGGGTGATCATTCTATTGAGGCGCTGTTGGAACTACCCCACTAAGGGATAAGTTTGGAATAGATCAATACTACCACATAGTATCAATTGAGTGTCCCGATAGTCTTAAACTTCAAAACAAAAGTCAATACACCACTTATGCCCCGCATATCGCTTCAGGAGCTATTATTAGAATCTTGAATGATGTCGCGCTGTTGAAAGCGCGATGCCGGGTGGATGCCTACTATCCTGAGAAGGAGCTTCGTCGGTGTTGTGAGATGAGTGGGATATTGTGTAGCTTTAATTCCGTAAACTTGTCATTTCTGGATTTATTCCGCTGCCTCAAGAAGTTCTAGCGTATGTCATGGTCCTGTGCTATTAGTTGGCCATTAGACTATTCAGACTCCCAAAGTCGGGGAATCTCCTGGAATCTCCTTCGTGAGCAATGAGCGCTGAGCACGGGAAGGTGGCAGTGGGGTGGCGGCGTGAATTTGGCTCCTTTCTCATGTTCACCTTACCAGAGAATGATCACGTAAAAGGTTCGCAGCAGGCTTCAATTCTCAACTGAGCAACAACTTATAAGGTCAACTTCGGTGTAAGTTTTCCTCGGTTTTGGGACTGACCAGATACAAATATACCACCAAATTCTCAATTATTTTTCAGAGTAGTATAGGAGGGGTTAAGTACTTGTCGGGTTAGAGAAGTGAAAATAAATAGGTGTATGCGAAGTCAAAAATAACAATCCGAGCAGTTCAATGCAACAGCTTGCCATTCGCCTTCAGATTGTCGGATAGCATTGACTACATTTTATCCATCTGTACGTCTACCCTGAATAGGGATTCAAATATAATTGACATGAGACAATCAGTTAACGCAACAATAATAAGGTAGACAGACGACCCTATCGTAATTGTGATTCGACTGAATTCTTTCGTCGTAGAGTTATAACTCTCTTGCACCAATGTCAAGGATTTACAATTTCGATGATCTTGCGTGATCGTGAGGAACTAGTACGGGACACAGATCGTGACAATGAGCCAATGGATAAAATTTCACTGATAGGCGCAAATATATCCGTGACATCGATCACTGGATCTGCATGCAAGGAGCTACCTCTTCCAGCCGCCGTTAATAGAATCGATATCTCCTTCACAATTTACTTCCAGAGTGCGCTTGCCTGATTTTCCGACCATCATTCTGCAATCGCCGAGAAAAATTGTTGGTCCTGCTCTGACAAATACGGTTGACATCCGGTTAAAGGCATTGATTCGTCGTCTTCCGCGGAGGTATGGATAATTCTGAAGATAGAAACAGCTAAGAGAATTATCGAGGCTTCCTCATCTATGGCGTACGAACTAATATCGTAAAGCGAATGAGATAGTGTTAGATAATATTTGGAAAATGCTGACGCACAAGAGAACACTATTCATAATCTCGATCAATAAAGAATGTTCTTCGAACGTTCCTAGGTATCGCTGATCTTGCAACAAGCGAGTGCGAATTAAATCCATGACGCGAGCTAGCAACCACCTGCATTCTTGATACTGGATAGAACTTAGAAGGATCATGAACTCTCTGGTGTTCAGCTAACCAGGTATCTGGAACATTAGGATATTGTCCAGGGTCTCATTCCCACAATGAAACGTTTTGACGGAATCGTCGAATATGATTTCGAATCAAAGCCTGTTCCACAGATTGTAACGACTTCTCACCGAGCCATCGCAGGGCTTTCCCTGTATAGTTTCCAGGACCAGGTATGCCCGAGGATACTGTTTGCCGGCTGGATCTGCTTGCAGAAGTATTAAAGATTGTCCTGGAGGCACGCGTGTTTGGTCGTAAAGAGAAAGTAGACACAGTCGCATTAGCCATTATTCCTAAATTGCGAGGTGGTTGCGTCATAGTTGCTTCAACTTGAATCTGGAATCACCAACGTTCAAAGGCATGAACATTGTGTGGGCAAATCTATTGTGCTCACCCACCCTTCCACCGCTGGAGGACCATTCACCTCGCTTTCAGCTAAAGCAATTGCCAAAGCTGTTGGTGCTGCAGAGCTAGTCGCAGGAGACAATGAAAGAGCTGGTATCCTAGTCAGGGACATGGTTATTAGGAACGGAGAATACTAACGTTGCATTTTCATCAGCTTTTCCTCCATAAATTCGGTTGGACCCCTTCAGACGGTTTCGATTTTTATGAAATTTTTTGTTATAAATGCATCGTACCATGTTCTCTGTTCATCGGTGCCTCATATACTGAATCCACGTTCTCTAATCCTAACATTCATGCACACGTTCTAGGGCATTCGGCCTTACCAAAATGTTTTTGAACCGGTACTGCACGTGCTTCTTTCTGGCAACAACTACCCCAAGTTCATGTCTTTCCCCACACTTTCCTATGTCTGGTGATTCCACTGGCTACGATTAGCCGCCAATTGGGCTTGCCCATCCGAGGGCACAACCGACTTCCGATCTCGTAGCAGTGGATTAGAAATATTTTACTATCTGACATTGATACATCATCATATTATATGTAGAATTCGTCATTCATCATGAAACTCATGAAGTCCATCAAACGTCCAGTCATGGAATCCAGAAAAACCAGCCCTGAGGGGAAAAACGTCCATATACCCCTCAATCAAAATGCTCTCCCCTAAACACCTAAAACAGGCATACTAAGCCCCTCCTTTGACGCATCCGCGACTACACCAAAAGCCGGTGGTGTAGGTTTCATCTGATCAGCACCCACCGATTGCGGGTTAGAAAAGACATTATCTGGGTCATATTTCTTTTTAATCTCAAGGAGACGTGGGTAGTTTGTTCCCCAATATTGGGTTGGCCACTGGGTTTGGGGTATTAAAGGGCTAGGAGTGAAAAACATAATATAAATATGTATGTTGAGGACATCAGGATGAAATTTTTAGGACGTACTCGACATAACCGGGGTATACACCAAAGTTACCGTCTGGCATGGCGGTGGAGACTGTGTCTATCATGCCGTTCAGGAACGCGAGGGCCTCGTCAGGGAATGGAAGGGGTGCGATTGCGTAGGCACAGACGGTGTACTGGTGGGACATTATAATCAATGTGAATTGGGAAAGACGGAATACAGTTACTTACCAACGCATCCCGAATCGAGTAAGCAGTGGCATCGGTAGGGATATCTGAAATTCGACCTGCTTCGAGGTCGCCTAGAAATGTCGGAGAAATAAAGTTAGGTAAGTAATCGTTCCTAGCTGGCTCAATTGGGGGGTGGTTGATTTACCTAGGATTACCCAAACCTAACAGCCAAGAGAATATAATTAGAGCTGACGAGACATTGGGAAGCAAATGTGGGACTCACACAACCAGTTGGAGAATGCGTTTCCATGTATTCAAACCATTTAGTGATAGCTTCGGGAGTGAGGAGCTTGTCTTGGCGAACGCTGAGACTCTTCATGTAGAGTGGTATGGTCTATATCCGCAAAGAACATCGTGGGTGAATAATTTGAATGTTGCTATCTCAATTGACTCACAAGTGAGCCCGCCATACTCTGAATTGTCTCAGTCACCCAATTAATCACACTTCCAAGCCAATCCAGCTCGCGAGCCTGAATATTCACATTAAATAACTGCTTCATTTTTATCGACACCTGGGATGCTTCCAGCTCCGCTTTAGATCCGATTCTGGAGCCTTGAATTAATATGACTGTGTTGGTGATGTTGATAACGCTGTTGAAAGCACGGTCGTTGAGGACTGTAGGGGAAGAGAGGAATTCTTGCCATTTGAGAAAGACGGCTGCGAGTTCTTGGGGAGTGGAAAAGTGAAGTTTGAAGGAGTAGTGGGTTGTGACGGTTGGGGCAGGGTGGGTTTCGAAGACGAAGGAGGTGACTACGCCGAACGATGCGCCGGCTCCGCGGATTGCCTGTTGATATTGAAGGTGATTCATTATACATGCATGTATTTGTTTTAAAAGGACTTACGAAGAATAAATCTGGGTTTTCCTCGGCACTTGCTTTCGTAATGGTGCCATCCGCTAGGACGACTTCGACTTCGAGAACATGGTCAAGGGTAAGGCCATACATACGACTCAGAGGGCCTTGACCTCCAACCGTCGCATGACCTCCAATCCCCACTTGTGGACATGTCCCATGAGCAATAGTTCGTTTCCCTTGATTGTATAGCTCTTTCGTAACGCGCCCCAACCGCGCCCCACCACCAATGGTAGCCTTCCATGTTGTCTGGTCCACAACCACATTGTTCATCTTATTCAAATCAATAATGAGGGCACCATCCTTTCCGCCGAGAGAATAGGAGGCGAAACTGTGTCCACCACTTCGAGCCTGAATTGGAATCCCGTATTTCGCAGCAAGTTTAACAGCCACTGAGACATCCTCAGGATCGACCGGATGTACGACTGCGAGAGGTTTGGGAGCACAACGGAGGTTCCATGGAATAGTATCAAAGCGGTATTTGATGCCACCTTTGAGACGGACGTCGCCTCGGATACCAGCCTTTGGCAGTGCGTTGGTGAATGAGCGTTGTGCGGCTGTTAATGGAGGAGCTATCGGTAGTCCAGCGAAGACTCCAGCGATCAACGCAAGTCTTTCGGAAAAGCCTATGTCAGACTCGTCTGGACGAACTGCTATCGAGTTTCGTTGACCCATGGTATTGTGGGCGTTGTGGCGAGAGAAAGGAGGGTACTCTACTTAGTAATTTGCTGCTTTTGTTACCCTAGTTTCTTGACTGAAACGGCCAGCTCCACACGTGCGTCTGATGGGAAGCAGCCCCTTTCAGAATGGAGTGGCGTGCGATAAAGTGAATGCTCAACGGATTCCTGACTGATACTTAGACAATAAAGTGTCTTTATTACACACGATTATACAAAGTTAACTCTCAACATTTCTGCTTCATTAATCATTAATTAGTTGGTCAGTGTCAGAGACAGAGTATTTATTTATTATTTCCTATGATCCCACTCTAGTGACACAGTCTCCAGTTCATCACGCGTCATGATGACGCGGCAACAGCCTTGGAGTTCAGGCTCATCGGGCAAACTGGTCATCGATCATCCCCAGTGTTCTCCCCTTCCCACGCTGGGCCAGTTCTTCGGAAATTTTCAGGGAGAAATTTCTCGGGGCTCCGAGCTGGTTATAGGCCGGCGCAAATCTCTGGGGATGACCAGTCTGCTGTGAATCGACTCTCAGGCTCTGGTATGCTTCTCTTCTCTCGGCGTGTTCGAAATATCCCCGTTAGAACCCGACGACATTTTGATCCTTCTACGGTGATAGATGCATCATGCACGTTGGACATTCATGCTTCTGAATTTACCATATCGATCTGTCGCAGATTCGCTATAACTGAAGCACACTTCGATTTTTCGTTGCCACGTTCGCGACCTATGACTAGTTACGGCACCGTAAACTGCCATCCCGTAATACGGTCAGGTGAGGAAAAATGTCTGACGGTATGGTGACGGCCACCGTAAACGGTGCCGTACATACGGCCTTTACGGTTACGTTGGACAGCCCTAATGACTACAAGTACATAATTAGTCAAAAAGCCCATTCACGGGAGAAAGCAAACGGCATTTATGACGAATATTTTCATTAGCACCTAGGCGTATGCGCGACGGGGGCGCGTTGCGGCTTCGGGGTACCTGAGCGGATGCAGACGGAGTTTGGATATGACTGCCCAGGGGAAGTAGACGCAGATATTCAAATCCCGATGGCTGCGACTATTTTCTGGTCGGTGCATTGCGTCTACTTACTGCTATTGCCTAATTTTGATAGGCAGAAGAAAGTATCATTGGGCGGGGGGCTCCAGAAAGCTCTGCAACGCGTACATTTCGTCTGGAGGTGCTATCCGCGACAGCTCGCGCCGCGAATATTTCTCCCCTGCATTTTTCAACGTGTCGGTGCATTATTTGCCTCCGATAATAATCCCGATGTGAGTGCACACTGCAAGAATTGCTTCGATGACTGTTGCGGCTTGCGCCGTTCCTTTAATTTGATGACATCGAAGACTCAGCCGATTTTTGTTGTTACTCCTCATCTATGAAGGCGGGTTTTTCCTCTCTTCTTCTCTTCAACCCACACATACTATCACCGGACAGGTTATTGTCGGCAGCGAAAACCTGTCCAACCACCCATAGCGATGACGCAAAGCACACTTGAGCCTCATTATATAGCTAGTATAGAAGTTATTAAGTGCACCTTTAAGTCTCCTTAAATGAGCAAAATAAAATATGCAATATGACATTTGCCAGGATGTCCCGAAGGCTGCCGCTAGAGTGTATGGGCTCTGGAAAGTGGAGATTACGTCGTTTTTGCCGTCCTTTCAGCAGGCCCTTCCGATGGGACATCCAAATAACATGTTCAGTCAAAACAGTGCTGAGTGTGAGTGTTCGAGATGCCAGTCACGCAGCCTCTTCGGCCAGAGTTGACATCAAGCGGAGCTTATGTGACATATTGTGACCGGCACTGCTGCCGCAACCAGACAACAACCTGTCCATTCGCGTTTCCAGCCCAGAATACTACTAAAATTACATATGTGAAAGTTGAATTTGAGACTGAATACATTAAAGTTCATGATTCCAAAAAAAATGGTCCAATATCTCGAGTTTCTAACCGTTCGGCAGTCAAATACTGATTTCCGACAACAACCTGTCCGGTGATAGTAGCTCCTTCTCAAGGTCCATAACACAACTCACAATGTTCTCCTCCAAGCTCCTCCTCTTCGTTCTCTCAGCCTTCTTGACTACTAAAAATGCCGCCCTCTCGAGCCTCGATGCCAGAAAAGCTGCACGTTTCTTTCTTTCTTCATTCTGCGCTATTGGCATTTTATTTACTAAATACCATGTACAGGATGCGTCCGCTACGATCAAATTATGCACCGCTGTAAACTTCAGCGGGACCTGCGTCTCCATCCCAGTCGTGTCTGACCAATGTATCAACTTCACTGGCGGACTCACCTTCCTGAGCAAAGAAATATCCGGTGCTGTTATCCCGGGTGGTTTAATCTGCAGCTTCTTCGAGCGAGCAATTTATTCTAAATAAATTTCTAAAAGCTTAGAGGTTAATTTCACGTTGGGGAATGCAGGGAGTCCGGCTGCTTGACTGGCGGATCTTCTAGTACTGACGAAGTCGCCCTCCAGGGTGGAAGTCATTCCAACTTTGGGGCGGTTCGCGGCATTCTTGGATCCCAGAGCTTTAACGATTTGGCGAGTTCTGTGAACTGTTCGCCCGTCTAGCTCAGTCAGTGATACGAATTTTTAAGTTCCAGTTGTGATCTCAAGTTGATGATTAGGTACAGGTGCATCCTTACTGGTGATCATGAATAGTCTGCTGTCGCAACTGTGTCTGCATGGACTGATAGCAATGTATCGATCGGGCCTTTAAATTGGTATAAAAGATATCAGATTCAGAAGATGTGCATCTTGATAGACCAAAAAAATATTGATTGAACCGAATTGTCAGTTTGAAGCACCGTCCTAGCAAGGTATTCTTGATTCTGAAATTCTACAGAGCTTAAATCTTCGATTGGACTAGCTCGAGGGCGAACCTTCGAGGGAGAAACTACACACAAGCTCCTGAGTCATATAATACTATCGTGAATATTCTACATAACGGCATAATTAGTTAAAAACTCATTCATAGGAGAAAGAAAATACTATTTATGACGAGTCTTTTCGTTGGCGCCTAGGCGTATGCGCGACAGGGGCTGCTTCGGAGTACCTGAGCAGATACAGACGGGGTTTGAATATCTGCGTCCACGATTGCCATTAGACACGACACATATTCAAACCCCGATAGCTGTCCTATTTCTGGTCGGCCCATTCGGTCTACTTATTGCTATTGCTTAATTTTGATAAGCAGAAGAAAGTGTCATTGGGCGGGCCTATACGTGACAGCTCGTGCCACCAACATTTCTTCCCTGCATTTCCCAACGTGCCGCTGCATCATGTGTCTCCAAAAATAATCCCGATGTGAATGCACACTGCAAGAAGTGCTTCGATGACCGTTGCGGTTTGTGCCGTTCCTTTAGTTTGGTGACATCGAAGACTTAGGCGATTTTTGTTGTTACTCTTCGTCTATAAAAGCGGGCTTTTCCTCTCTTCTTCCCTTCAGCTTACACATAGCTCCTTCTCAAGGTCCATAACACAACTCACAATGTTCACCTCCAAGTCTCTCTTCGTTCTCTCCGCCTTCTTGGCTACTACAAATGCCGCTCCCTCGAGCCTCGACGCGAGAAAATCTGCACGTTTCTTTCTTGATCGCCGCGTTATTGACATTTTATTTACTAAATACCATGTACAGGATGACTCTGTTTCCATCCAATTATGCACAGATGCAAATTTCGGCGGGACCTGCATCAACGCCGCAGTCTTGTCTGACCAATGTTTCGACCTCAATAACGCACTCGCCGACCTGAACAAAGCCATATCCAGTGCTGTTATCCAGGGTGGTGATCTCTGCACCTTCTTCGAGTGAGCAATTTATTCTAAATAAATTTCTAAAAGCCTAGAGGCTAATTTCACGGTGGGAATGTAGGGATTTCGACTGCACGAGCCAGGGAACTCCTAGCAGTGACGAAGTCGTGCTCCAAGGCGGAATCTATTCAGACTTTGGGACGATTCAAGGCATTTTTGGATCCCCGAGCTTTAACGATTTGACCAGTTCTTTCATCTGTTCGTCCGAGTAGTTCAGGCAGTGGTACGAATTTCCAAGTTCGAATTCTGAGCCGAAGCTGACAACTAGTTTAACAATTGCACGCCTACTAGTGAATAAATAGCCCCTTGTCGAACTGCACCCACAAGGAACGATAGAGATGTATCGTTCGGGGCTTGGTGTCAATGTAAAAAATATCAGAAGATGTGTCAATTGTGCTATCTTGATAAACGAAAGAATATTTATTGAACTGACTTGTCAGTTTGAAGCACTATCCTGGCAAAGTATTCTCGATTCTGAAATTCTACAAAGCTTAAATCCCTGGTTGAACGAGCTCGAGGACGAACCTTCGAGGGAGAAACTGCGCACAAGCTCCTGAGTCATATAATAATATCGTGAGTACTCTACGTAACAGATCGTTAAAAGGATAATGTCTTTCTTACCTCTTGCCGCGATAGAGTTTCATAAAGAATTTATGTAATTGTTTACAGATGCCTGTCAGTACTAGCAGAAGTTTTCGCGATGTGTCCACAGGAATTTGTACACCTACTTTCGTATTAGGGTCCTTGCGTGTCGATGACAGTATTGCACAATGCGCGATACTAGTAGGCATAGTAGGATGCGGGGAGTCTGAGAATACAACGGTCAGCCTCCGGGCCGTGAGAGCGGAAATGACACATCTTTCCGAGAAAGGCATATGATGTGTATCATTTGGACTACGTCACGCGTCATCTCGTAGGATTGATGAATTCGAGGCCATCCTGTCACGCAATCCATTTCCTTCCGAATCCTAGCTCGGACGTTCAACATTCAACGTTGAATCCACTGACACCTTAGGCCTTAGCTTTGAAGGTCGTTAGTCTAAATAATGATCGAATTGCGTTCGCAAGGAAAGTCATCAGCTTCGGGGCCCTGCTTAATAAGTATTTTTATATCGCGTAAACGCACTCGGGTTTCCATTTAGGAGCATCATAAAGCGTCTCAGTGAATCGACTCTCAGGCTCTGGTGTGTTTCTCTTCTCTCGGTGTGTTTGAAATATCAATCTCCGTTAGAAGCTGACGACATTTTGACCCTCCCACGATGATAGATGCATCGTGCGCGTTGGGCATTCATTATTTTATTTAACATATCAATCCGTCGCAGAATCCATATTCGCTATAGCTGATCAGACTTCGGCTTTTCGTTACCACGTCCGCGACGTATAGCTACAAGTACATAACTAGTCAAGAAATCATTCACTTGAGAAGACAAACGGTATTTATAGCGAATCTTTTCGTTGGCAACTAGGTGTATGTAGACGGGATTTGAATATGTGCGTCCACGACCCCCATAGGGTAGACGCGACGCAGATATTCACTTCCGGATGGCTGTCCTATTATTGTCAGCGCATTCCATCTACTTATTGCTATTGCCTAATTGTATAGGCAGAAGAAAGTGTCATTGGGCGGGCCTATACGTGACAGCTCGTGCCACCAACATTTCTCTCCTGCATTGCCAAACGTGCCAGTGCATCACCTGTCTTCAATAATAATCCCGATATATAGTGCACACTGCAAAAAGTGCTTCGATAACCGTTGCGGCTTGCGCAGTTCCTTTAGTTGGGTGATATCGAAGACTTAGGCGACTTTTGTTGTTATTCCTCGGCTATAAAAGCGGGCTTTCCTCTCTTCTTCCCTTCAGCTTACACATAGCTCCTTCTCAAGGTCCATAACGTAACTCACGATGCTCATCTCCAAACCCCTCCTCTTCGCTCTCTCCGTCTTCTTGGCTACTACAAATGCCGCTCCCTCGAGCCTCGACGCGAGAAAATCTGCACGTTTCTTTCTTGATCGCCGCGTTATTGGCATTGTATTTACTAAACACCATGTACAGGATGACTCTGTTTCCATCCAATTATGCACCGATGTAAACTTCGGCGGAACCTGTGTCAATGCCGCAGTCTTGTCTGGCCAATGTTTCGACTTAAATAACGCACTCGCCGACCTGAACAAAGCGATATCCAGTGCTGTTATCCAGGGTGGTTCTGTCTGCACTTTCTTTGAGTGAGAAATTTATTCTACATAAATTTCCAAAAGCTTAGAGGCTAATTTCACGTTGGGGAATGTAGGGATTTCGACTGCCCGAGTCAAGTTCCTCCTGGCGATGACGAAGTCATACTCCAAGGTGGGGTTTATCCTGACTTTGGGACGCTTCAAGACCTTTTCGGCCCGCCGAACTTTAACGATTTGGCCAGTTCTTTCATCTGTTCGTCCGGCTAGCTCAGTCAGTGGCTCGAGTTTCCAGGTTCGAGTTCTGAGCCGATGCTGAAAACTAGTTTAACAGTTGCACGCCTACTAGTGTATAAATAGCCTCTTGTCCCAACTGTATCTACGTGGACTGGTAGCAATGTATCGTTCAGGCCTTCAAATTGGTGTAAAAGATATCAGATCCAGAAGATGTGCCATCTAGATAGACGAAAACAATATTGATTGGATCGACTTGTCAGTTTGATATACGGTCCTAGCAATTTGCAGTATTCTGAAATTCTACAAAGCTTAAATCTCCGATTAAACGAGCCCGAGGACGAACCTTCGAGGGAGAAACCGCACACAAGCTCCTGAGTAATATAATAATATCGTAAGTATTCTACGTAACGGCACAATTAGTCAAAAACCCGTTCACGGGAGGAAGTAAATGGTATTTATGACAAATATTTTCGTTGACACCTAGCCGTATACGCGACCGGGGCTCGTTGCAGCTTCGGAGTACCTGAACAGATACAGACGGGGTTTGAATATCTGCGTCCACGATTGCTATAGGGTAGACACAACACATATTCAAACCCCGTTAGCTGTCCTATTTCTGGTCCGCGCATTCCGTATACTTATTTCTATTGCCTAATTCTATAGGAAGAAGAAAGAGTCATTGTGCGGGCCTATCCGTGACAGCTCGTGCCACCAACATTTCTCCCCTGCATTTTTCAACGTCCTGGTGCATCACCTGTCTCTAATAATAATCCCGATGTGAGTGCACACTGCAAAAAGTGCTTCGATAACCGTTGCGGCTTGCGCAGTTCTTTTAGTTTGGTGACATCGAAGACTTAGGCGATTTTTGTTATTACTCCTCGTCTATAAAAGCGGGCTTATCCTCTCTTCTTCCCTTCAGCTTACACATAGCTCTTTCTCAAGGTCCATCACACAGCTCACAATGTTCACCTCCAAGTCCCTCCTCTTCGTTCTCTCCGCCTTCTTGGCAACTACATATGCCGCCCCCTCGAGCCTCAATGCCAGAAAAGCTGTACGTTTATTTTTTCCTTCATTCCGCATTAATGGCATTGTATTTATTAAATACCATGTACAGGATGTGTCTGCTACGATCGAAGTATGCACCGATGCAAACTTCGGCGGGTCCTGCGTCACCATCCCAGTCGTGTCTGACCAATGTATCGACTTTACTGGCGGACTCGCCTTCCTGAACGAAGCAATATCCAGTGCTGTTATCCCGGATGGTTTTGTCTGCTTCTTCTTCGAGTAAGCAATTTATTCTAGATAAATTCCTAAAAGCTTAGAGGCTAATTTCACGTTGTGGAATGTAGGGAGTTTGACTGCGCGGATTCGGGATCTTCTAGCGGTGACGAAGTCACACTCCAAGGCGGAACCTTTCCTGACTTTGAGGCGATTCAAGGCATTTTTGGATCCCCGAGCTTTAACGATTTGGCCAGTTCTCTCAGCTGTTCGCCCGAGTAGCTCCGTCATTGGTTCGAGTTTCCAGGTTCGAGTTCTGAGCCGAAGTTGACAACTAGTTTAGCAGTTGCACGCCTACTAGTGTATAAATAGCTTCTTGTCCCAACTGTATCTACATGGGCTGATAGCAATGTATCAGTCGGGCCTTTAAATTGGTGTAAAAGATATTAGATTCAGATGTGTCAATTGTACATGTGACATCTTGATAGACGAGACAATATTGATTGAATTGATTTGTCAGTTTGAAGGACGGTCCTAGCAACGATTCTGAAATTCTACAGAGCTTAAATCCCCGATTGGACGAGCTCGAGGACGAACCTTCGAGGGAGAAACTGCACACAAGCTCCTGAATCACATAATAATATCGTGAATATTCCACGTAACGGACCGTTGAAAGGATAATGTGATAATGTCTTACCGCGATAGTTTCATAAATAATTTATGCAATTGTTCACCATAGAGCCTTAGTTCGTCATTCAGGATAGTGAATTAAAAGGATTCTAGGCACTTATTGTTGTACTGAGTATGCTAGGAACGATAGTGGTATAGAATTCCAGAAAGCACATAGGTAGATAGCTAGCTACTAACATCCGCATGGTATGAGAAGTAATGAAGGTCCAGTATAAGTCCGAGGGTAAGGAAGCTATTCATTCCATTTTTGAATCATAATTCGCACGTCAAACTTAAAGTAACGTCGCAGCAACACCTGCCACCAATCCCTTCGTGCCGCTCGTGTTAGTGTTAGTGGCTCCAGCAGCGCTACTGCATGTGACCAGACACGGTCACTCGCGTCCTTCCCATCTTCCTTCATCTCCCACGTTGTCTCTCTCCGACTTCCCGAATCGAAGCCATGTCACCTTCCTCATTAAAGCTTAAATTAGAAAGACTCTTGGTCCCTGAGACTTATGAAGCGAACCCCCACACTATCGAGTTATCCCTCAATGAGTGGGATGCCTGGTTCAAGCCGCAACAACAGAAGGCTACTTGGCGTTTAAAGTCCCAACGTAATCCTAGTATGTATATCTATTCCTCTAAGGATTTTCTCTCATTAAACACATTATTTCAGCTGAGATTGATTGAAGCAAGGTTGCCTGGCATCAGATATGGGAGTGTAACCATGCAGGCAGACCCAGGGATTGCCGTAAACTCGGTGTGAGCCCTAAAAATCTTTGGCCCCGGAATACATCGATCAAGGTTGGCTGTACAGCCAAAATCCACGTGTCTTGACGTACCATGGTTCTAATATTTCTTGGAGAATGTGGCTAGCTTGTAGCTCTCAAATAAGCCAGCTATCGTGATAATTGGAGTTGTAGTTGCTGAGAATCCCGTGCAAGTCCCGCGCAAGGTGCACGAGTCCTCGGCGCTTCCCGAAGTCTTTATGAATCCATGCTACCCATCCAAATCCTCTTATTTACCCAAGTTATAAGCCTAAAAATAATTCCTTTGAAATGTGCTGGAAGTCAAGCCGCATCTAAAAAGGGAACAGAGTAAATATGGTATTTCTGTACAACATAGCACTCTGTATAAGTAGGTACCCCTAGTATCACAAGTCCCTCCAAGTTATAAAAAAACCTATTTATCTCAAACAGTATAGGTGATTCAAACAGATTTAGAGCAACACAGTTCATTTTCCCTATAATGTACTGCCCTGAAGGTGCTAGATAAGCCACTCCTAAAGCAAATATGTGAGATAGACTGATACATACAAGGGCACTGTACAAGTCTGAGACAAGTCCCTTCCCAAAGCTGCAAGTCCCATGCAAGTCAGTTATGGCAAGAAGACAAGTCTATTGCAAGTCTGTCACAAGTCGGCCGAGAGACTTGTGGGACTTGGACTTGCCCCGCCAAAAGTCCGCACAAGTCTGCGCAAGTCCATTTTTGGCAGGTACAAGTCTGTTTTGCAAGTCCAAACATACTGTCTCTATTTTTGCACTTCCTTTTCCATGATGTGTATTGATTTCTGTTTTTATTAGCATGCTCATTATGGAATTGACACCAATAATTTCATTGAGAGTTGGCATTCAAATTTAAAGAAGAACTATATTAGATGCAGCCGCAAACAGCATCTTGACCATATCATACACATTTTGAGTCAGGATGTTGATCCTGATTATATGTGCACACCCATCTGTGTAGTGGTCTAGGTTTCCGTGGGAGGCACTTGTGTCAGGCGGAAATGAACGTCAAGAAGGCTGCAGATGAGCTCACATTTGCAGATGCATGTACATGTGTTGTGCCACCGGAATCATCTGAATTAGAGGATAAGCCAGAAGACACTGAGGTATTGTTTCTCAGCATGGTCTCATACATTAAACTCATTCTCTCGATAGATCAAGGTGGAATCCTTCACGCAGGACAATACATATTATGACATATCATTAAAGAGGAGAAGATTACTTCTTGCAGCTGTTCCGCCTATACTGACCGATACTGAATACCCAATAGAGTGTATTCAAAACCGATAATTATTGGGGGTTTCAGGGTTGACTCAATGGCAACTGAATTGATGTGTCTAATACAACCCATAGAATTATTGGTGTCGAATACACTCCAATGATGGATACTCATTATCTAATGTTCTTAACCCGGCGCCCGTGGGGCTCCGTAAAGTGCTTTGATAACCGTTGTGGCTTGCGCCGTTCCTTTAGTTTGATGACATCGAAGACTTAGGCGATTTTTGTTGTTGCTCCTCGTCTATAAAAGCGGGCTTTTCCTCTCTTCTTTCTTTCAACCCACCCTTCTCAAAGTCCATCACACAACTCACAATGTTCACCTCCAAGCCCCTCCTCTTCGTTCTCTCCGCCTTCTTGGCTACTACAAATGCGGCCCCCTCAAGCCTCGATGTCAGACAAGCTGTACGTTTCTTTCTTTCTTCATTCCGCATTATTGGGATTGTATTTACTAAATACCATGTACAGGATTTGTCCGCTACGATCAAATTATGCACCGATGCAGAGTTCCGCGGGACCTGCAACTCCATCACAGTCACGCCTAACCAATGTATCGCCTTTATTGGCGGACTCGCCTCCCTGGACAAAGAAGTATCCAGTGCTGTTATCCGGGGTATTTTTTACTGCACCTTCTTCAAGTTAGCAATTTATTCTAAATAAATTTCTAAAAGCTTTTTTCCTGGGTGATTTGTTATGCTCCTTCTACAAGTAAGCAATTTATTCTAAATAAATTTCTAAAAGCTTAGAGGCTAATTTCACGTTGGGAAATGCAGGAGCGGCGACTGCAAGAGTTCGGGACCTTTAAGCCAAGTCGGACTCCTAACCGGAGAGTATCCTGACTTTAAAGACCTGGAATTTGATATTGATTTTGACAATTCGGCGCGTTCTGTGAGCTGTTCGTTCCTCTAGCTCAGTCAGTGGTACGAATTTTGAAGTTCGAGTTGAGCGCTCAAGTTGATGACTAGTTACAGGTGCATCCCTACTAGTGATTATGAATAGCTTGCTGTCGCAACTGTGTCTACATGGACTGATAGCAAGGTATCGGTCGGGCCTTTAAATTGGTGTAAAAGATATCAAATTCAGAAGATGTGCCATCTTGATAGACGAAAACAATATGATTGAACCGACTTATCAGTTTGATACACGGTCATAGCAATTTACGGTATTCCGAAATTCTACAGAGCTTAAATCCTCAATTGAACGAGCTCGAGGACGAACCTTCGAGGGAGAAACTGCACACGAGCTCCTGAGTCATATAATAATGTCGTGATTATTCTACATAACGGACCGCTAAAAGGATAATGTCTCACCACGATAATTTCATAAAGAATTTATGCAATTGTTCACGATAGAGCCCTAGTTCGGCATTCGGGATAGTAAATTAAAACCATTCTAGGCACTTATTCTGATTACCCTGAGGTACGAAGGAAAAGTAATTAGTCCCTTTCGTTAACCCTCTCAGAGACATTCTGCCTTTTTCCCACACTTTAATTAAGTATCCCGCGCACGGCCTTTTCCATACAATTTTGTTGTATGCCTGTCTCGCTAAGCTGCCGGCCGGTTGGCGCCCACAAACTTTTGTAATATGTCGATGTAGCATCCTCCAAACCATCTGGATTTTGAGATTAAGGAGTTTTTTACATCCATCCATCCATCTATTTATTTTGGATATTTCTATTATATGATTACAGCCTGGGTGTACTTCCAGCCAGTTTTGAATTCATGGGAACATCCCCATATTAGCTTGCTTACATGTGTTTGTTCGCCTCATTCTCTCTCTCCCTTTTCCAATTCCGTCTTATCCATGATAACCACATGCCCTTCTCTCCCCGTGATTTATCCACTCCACCCATCCATATATACCTGCCCTGACCGCTGTTAGATTCACAAACAGTGCTCAGATGTGGATGGTACAGTCCGTTGTCTGCTTATCGTCTCTTATCACACTCCCTTACTGTACAAATTTCTTTCAGTACATATGACCACTCTTGTCCTTACTCCACACATTCTGTGCTCTGTAATTCGAAGCTCTTGTTAATATATTGACTCATTCTATTACAATGTGTGGATACTGCTCTGAAATTCTAACTTGTTCGCATTTTTATTGGTAATGTGCTAATCTGGTATTGGTTGACATTCACTGGCATGTAGGAATTTACCATCATTCATCAATCTTGCTATCCATCTTCTATATGGTGCCTTTCAGAGTCATATGGGTTTGTAGGGTTCATACAGGGGTCTACTATACTGTAGTTTTGGATACAGTTTACATTGCCTAAGCTCTCACCGCTTAATCTAGCCCCAAATGTGATCATTTACTGTGCTCCCGAACTCTTCCCGTGGTCCAATACCTTGTGTTGTTCACATTTACTGCATTGTTTGATACACAATCTGTTTATCAAGTACCTATTGATGTTATGCCATAGAGGATTATGTTATCTATTATTATATTCTATTCTTGTTCATTTACCACATTACATGTTAGCTTACTTCCTTGACATTAAAATACTTCTTAAGAATTTCTTACTTTGCACTGCTGCGAACTCATATGTTTACTGTTCAATTTTCCTCCCCTCATGCACCTTTATGGCTATGAAATCTATTAGATCATGCTTGTCACAACTTGTGTTTATCCATAGAGGCGTATCCTGTTACTGCATCCAGTCATGCCTTATTGGAGAGTATTTTCAAGGAGACCTGTCATTTATGGAATGCATGACCTAATACAGACACCTGTTCGGTCACATATCGTATCATTTTTGGTAACACGCATGGGATCGGTCAGATCGTTGGACACACTCATGGAGACTTTCGGTCACCAGTTTATGCTCAGCCCTAACCACTTCACCGATTTGGCCAAATCCTAGCTCATTCAAAAGATCCACGCTAGAAGAAGTCAGGAGAATTGTCAGATAGTAGTGGAGGCTAAGGTAAGTCCACAAGCTCATAATCGTTCACCAGCATTGCTCACATGCTCATGGAGGCTTTCAGTCACCAGTTTATGCCCAGCCCCAACCACTTCGCCGATTTGGACAAATCATGGATTACTTGAAAGAGATATACCAGGAGAGTTGAGGGAAATTCTTATTATAGCAAAGAGCTTAGGTGAGTCTACAAATTGATGACTTCTTGCCAGTTTTTCTCATTTGCATGGGTAGATTTCGCTTTCTTTCTACAGTTTTATTCTTATTCTCATAATTTCTGGTATATACTCGACTCTGTTGTGCATTTTAGGTATTATTACCCAATACATCATCTTTGAACACAGGACAAACCTTGAACTTCGGTAAGGTACAGCAGCATTGGTCAAATGAGTCCCAGCCTTGCATGTGAGTTGTAAGATTCAACTGAGGATTGGTAGACAATGGTATTACATAGTTTAGCTTTCAGGCCTCAAATACACATTTAGATGCTCAATTCAACCATAACTCATGATTTCCTGTCACTCCATGAAGAGCATCAATATACGAATATGTTTTTCTTGGATCTGACAGATAACTACTAGGTATTAGTCTCTTACTTGCTGTTAACAGTCCCGATATCATGCACTGTATATGGTGTATCACTAGCAAGATAGAGGGGGTTGATCCGAAGGCCAGAGTCAAGATGAGTCGTAACCTTTTATTTATTTATGAAGTGGTCCATTTATCACTGAATATAGCATGAAATTATAAACACAGGTTTTCAGACTGATGGAACTTCATGTGGGTTCTGGGCTGTTTTAACAGCATTGGGTGGTATCTTTGATGTGGATGCCACTGGCTCATTAGCACTATGGAAGCTTACACCATCCAACTGGGAAGAGGGGGGTGCTTTATGTGGTGATACCGACCTGATAATGATCTTGAACATGATATAAAGTCATTAAAGTCATATACTTTATTGCAAACGGTCTGCATTACTTCGCAATATGCACTTGTCCTCCACCCCCCTTAAAACATCTATTACCTCCTCTCATTCTTTTCTGTGATACACAATCCAATTTACATCATGAAATCTTCAATCATCTATGCACTACGGATCATTCAAAATTGCTATCCATTACAATTAAGACGGTACAGCGTGAGACCTGTATTTAAATTTCAATTGACTAACTAGTTGCTGGTTCAAGCTTCTGAGTGATTCTTTTTTTTTTCTTGGGTAATCAGACTCTGCTACGCCGTGCGTTGGCCCACACCCACAAGTTATTGTACTAAGTATGCTAGGAACGATAGTGGTATAGAATTAAGAAAGCATGTATGTAGATAGCTACTAACATCCGCATGGTATGAAAAGTAGTGAAGGTCCAGTATAAGTCCGAGGGGTAAGGAAGTTATCCATTCCATTTTTGAATCGTAATTCGCACGTCAAACTTAAAGTAACGTCGCAGCAACACCTGCAACCAATCCCATCATGCCAGCCGACATGGATAATCCCATCGCGCCGCTCGTGTTAGTGTTAGCGGCTCCAGCAGCGCTACTGCACGTGATCAGACACGGTCGTTCGCGTCCTTCCCATCTTCCTTCGTCTCCCACGTTGTCTTTCTCCGACTTCTCGAATCGAAGCCATGTCACCTTCCTCATTAAAGCTTAAATTAGAAAGACTCTTGATCCCTGAGACTTATGAAGCGAATCCCCACACTGTCGAGTTATCCCTCAATGAATGGGATGCCTGGTTTAAGCAGCAATAACAGAAGGCTACTTGGCGTTTGAAGTCCCAACGTAATCCTAGTATGTATATCTATTCCTCTAGGGATTTTCTCATTCAACACATTATTTCAGCTGAGAATGGTTGAAGCAAGGTTGCTTGGCGTCAGATATGGGAGTGTGAGCATGCAGGCAGACCCAGAGATCGCCATAAACTCGGTGTGAGCCCTAATGATCGTCGGCCCCGGAATACATCGATCAAGGTTGGCTGTACAGCAAAAATCTACGTGTCTCAACCCGTCGGGAGCGAGAAAGCGAAGGTAGTGTATGACTGGGAGCATACTGGCCACGGTCTGTTCGACTTTTCCTCGTCCGACTAGAATTACACTTATTTATAAATATAGATGCCTTTTCACTTGACGATATGCGTTCTTCTCGAAATCCTGACGTTGTACGTGCAGTGCTGGATCAGAAGGTCAACAAAGGCTTTGACCAGAAGCAAGCAAGGCATTCATTCGGATGGCTCCGGAAGAATTGTGCGAGGTAAGTAGCAGCCTGGTTGAAATATATGCGTGAGGAATGACTCCCAAAAAGGGAGCGGTGGCAGGACTCTGGCGGAAGGTATTTTTGCACTTCCTTTTCCACGATGTGTATTGATTCCTGTTTTTATTAGCATCCTCATTATGGAATTGACACCAACAATTTCATTGAGAGTTGGCATTCAAATTTAAAGAACTATATTGGACACAGCCGCAGACAGCGTCTTAACTATATCATACACATTTTGAATCAGGATGTTGTTCCTGATTATATGCGCACCCCCATCTGCGTAGTGGTCCAGGTTTCCGTGGGAGGCACTTGTGTCAGGTGGAAATGAAAACCAAGAAGGCTGCAGATGAGATCACATTTGCAGATGCATGTGCGCGCGTTGCGCAACCGGAATCATCTGAATTAGGGGATAAGCCAGAAGACACTGAGGTATTGTTTCTCAACATGGTCTCATACATTAAACTCATTCTCTTGATAGATCCAGATGGAATCCTTCACGCAGGACAATACATATTATGACTTTAGCATTAAAGAGGAGAAGATTACTTCTTCCAGCTGTCCCTCCTATACTCACCGATACTGAATACCCAATAGAGTGTATTCAAAACCGATAATCATTGGGGGTGTTGGGGTTGACTGAATGGCAACTGAATCGATGTGCCTAATACAACACAGAATTATTGGTTTCGAATACACTCAATGATGAAAACTCATTATCTAATGTTCTTAACCCGGGGCCCGTGGGGTTCCTTAAAATGCTTCGATAACCGTTGCGGATTGCGCAGTTCCTTTAGTTTCGTGACTTCGAAGACTTAGGCGATTTTTGTTGTTGCTCCTCGTCTAGAAAAGCGGGCTTTTCCTCTCTTCTTCCCTTCAGCTTACACATAGCTCCTTCTCAAGGTCCATCACACAACTCACAATGTTCACCTCCAAGCCCCTCCTCTTCGTTCTCTCCGTCTTCTTGGCTACTACAAATGCCGCCCCCTCGAGCCTCGATGCCAGAAAAGCTGTACGTTTCTTTCTTCCTTCATTCCGCATTATTGGCATTGTATTTACTAAATACCATGTACAGGATGCGTCTCCTACGATCCAATTATGCACCGATATAAACTTCGGCGGCTGCGTCACCAACCCAGTCGCGTCTGACCAATGTATCGACTTCACTGGCGGACTCGCCTTCTTGAACGAAGCAATATCCAGTGCTGTTACCCCGAGTGGTTTTATCTGCACCTTCTTCGAGTGAGGAATTTATTCTAAATAATTTTCTAAAAGCTTAGAGGCTAATTTCACGTTGGGGAATGTAGGGATTTCGATTGCCCGAGTCAGAGTGGCCAAGTCGCACTCCAAGGCGGAAACTTTCCTGACTTTGGGAGCTTCAACGATTTGGCCAGTTCTTTGAGCTGTTCGCCCTTGTAGCTCAGTCGGTGGTACGAGTTTCCAGGTTCGAGTTCTGAGCCGAAGTTGACAACTAGTTTAACAGTTGCACGCCTACTAGTGTATAAATAGCCTCTTGTCCCAACTGTATCTGCATGGACTGATAGAGATGTATCGTTCGGGCCTTGGTGTCAATGTAAAAGATATCAGAAAATGTGTCAATTGTGCAATTTTGATAGACGAGACAATATTGATTGAATTGATTTGTCAGTTTGAAGGACGGTCCTAGCAACGATTCTGAACTTAAATCCCCGATTGGACGAGCTCGAGGACGAACCTTTGGGGGAGAAACTGCACCCAAGCTCCCGAGTCATATAATAACATTGTAAATATTCTACGTAATGGACCGTTAAAAGAATGTCTTACCACGATAGTTTCATAAAGAATTTATGCAATTATTCACGGTAGAGCCCTAGTTTGTCATTCGGAATAATGAATTAAAAGGGTTCTAGGCACTTATTATTGTACTGAGTATGCTGGGAACGATAGTGGTATCGAATTAAACAAAGCATGTATGTAGATAACTAGCTACAAACATCCGCATGGTATGAAAAGTAATGAAGGTCCAGTATGAGTCCGAGGGTAAGGAAGCCATCCATTCCATTTTTGAATCATAATTCGCACGTCAAACTTAAAGTAACGCCGCAGTAACACCTGCCACCAATCCCATCATGCCAACCGACATGGATAATCCCATCGCGCCGCTCGTGTTAGTGTTAGCGGCTCCAGCAGCGCTACCTGTATTGGAACCGGTGTTTGCGGCGCCGTTGGAGCCAGTGGGTTTGCTGGAACCGGTGACTTTGCCGGTTGCGGAGGCAGCGCCGGACTGCGAGGAGAGAGACGATGAGGACGAGGACAAGGAAGAAAGCGAGGAGACACCTACACTCGCAGAGGTAGTGACGGCGGCGAAGAGGTCAGTGGATTGGAAGGTCTTGCAGTTGGAGGAGGAGGGGATGACGGGTGTGTATGGGGGCAAGGTCGTCAGAGGGTCGGGCATCGACCACGTCAAGGCTGATATCGAGGAGAGTTAGAAGTTATAGAATGCATTGGATTGAGACGTACTTTGTCCAGCAGAAGTGTAAGTACCGACGACGTCCTGGACATCACCATCGCACTCGGTGAAGGTGCCATTCTGGACATTGCCGGGCATGTTGTAATCGCACCCAACGAGATCATAGCGATTCTCACAGTAGTCGGGCGAGTCGATCGTGTTGTAGCACGCTTTGAAGCAGAATTGGCCTCCGCCGACGAATCTAGAGAAAGGAGGGGTTGGGCTGAGGACATCGGATAGGGAAGGATGGGACGTACGTGTTCCAGTTGAAGACTTGTGCGAGGGTGTGTCCGTCCGAGTCGGTGGTTCCGTTGGAGTAGACGACACCACCGAGCGGGTTACCTTGCAGATCGGCACCGTGGGGATCGAGCTCACCTCCCTGGTCGGAGGGGTCGAGACCAATGCCAGGGTTGTTGATGAAGCCGCGAACCTGGATGTATCCGGGAGTCTTGGTCCACTACGATAGCAAAGTGAGAAGACGAAGACGCAAGAGGACGTTAACATACCTGGAGACCGGTGATGGCGCCAGGGGGGATGACACGTGTACCGTGGGTGGGTTTGGTGCAGTATGCAACGACCTTGGCTTCGACGTTGCCGATCAGACCATTGGTGTCGGGGGAACCCCAGAGGCAGAAGTCGTCCTGCGAAGAACGGTCAGCGTGGGAACATGGCAAGACAAGGACGGGTTACGTACAGGACTGTTGAAGATGAGGGTCTGGCAGTTGGAGGTGGGACCGAGTGTGGTGTCGTTGCATCTGTTGAAGCCGAATTGGGGACCGCGGAGGACTTGGAAAGGGTAGACTTGTTCGGGAAGGTCAGTGAAGGCGTAGTGGAGTGTTGAGAGAATCGGGGTTCCGGGAGCGCCGGCGACTTGACGACGAGCAATCTCGTCGGCGTCGACAGTGGGAGAAGGAGCAGGAGTAATGCGTGGGTCTTCGGCGGCGAAAACGAAAGTAAAGGAGTGGACGGCGGCGACGAGGCCAGCAACAAGAAGGTTCGTGGAACGCATGATGGGGAAGAGAAAATGGGGAAAAGTGGTGCGCTGTCAGCCTTTAATACCCTTCTAAGTATAACACAATCGCTTAATATACGCGAGCGCCCACTAAAATAGCTCGCGGGCCAGACGGCGCATGGTTTGGTCTATTCTAAGCCCACACGCGTCCGCGGAACGTCCGGCCTAGCGTACAATGTCACACCACGACGTGAACAACGTAGATAGGGATGGATAAAATGTCGCTACTGTATATTAGACATCTTAAATCAATCCACCTGTCAAACAAACTCAATCTTCACCGAACACATCATATCCCACACCTCCTTCCCAGGAACTTCGATTGCCTGCTGCTCCGTAATAGTAACTCGAGTGACCAACGCCAAACATTGCCGTAATACGATAAGTTCCACCAAGTCCTCCACAAATATCTGACAAGCATGTAAACGAATTTTGCGAATAAGATTGGGTTTGAAGTCGATGGTGCGAGATAAAGAAGAAGGACCGAGTCGACATTGAAATAACCGAAGGGCGGTCAGGTTTGGCAAGAAGGTAAGGTCGAAGTTGTGCAAAGATGTATTGTGGATTGAGAGGTGCGTTATATGATCTAGCGACGTGCCCAGTATTTCACTGAGGGAGGTGTATCGTTCAAACTTTGACGTGAACGATACCAGAAGATGCGTCAATTGTGCCATCTTGAGAGACGAAAACAACATGGACGCGACTTGTGCATCTGGGACCGTCATCCGTAGACACTTGAGCGATGCAAATTTTATTTGAATCTGAGAAAAGTCGACCAAGGTTTGGACTTCAATCTCGAGGCTCTCCAACCGCGAGCAACATCCCAACAGCCGCAAATCCTCCAAGTCAGTATTTTTCCACGCAAAGGACAACCGCAACGACGTGAGATTCCGCAAACTATCGATGTCAAGTCGGCGGAACACCTCGATAAGGTCGTCCGAAAGCGCAAGGTGCGTTAACGAAGGGAAATTCACTTGTGTCGCCGTCATGACCATCTTTCTATCATCACTTGACAGCCCAAGTTCGCGAAGGTGGGGATGCTTGGTGTTCTTCTGGGGGAATAACGACTGCAGGAGAAGGATTTCCTCCTGAAACGCATTGAAATGTGCGTAGAAGCAGGAAAACCGCGATGCGTGTGGTCGGAGGAAGGATATGAGGAGCTGTGTATCGAACCATCCCCGAACGAGGTGCACGCCTGGCGGGAAATACACCTCCAAAAACTCTGAAGCGGAATTATAAAGGCATCGTTCGAAGTATCGCCGCGCGTGGCGATACGAAGGGATAGGTACGATGGTGGACCACGCTTTGGGTGTGGCGTTGAGTGTGACCCGCCATCGTTTAGAAGTGTTGAGTATGGCTTGTCGAGTTTCGTCTGGGTATGGTTCGCCGGGGAGAAGACCGTTCGAACGCTTTTGGACATGCTGGAAAGCGTCGGTGGAGATTCGGGAGATGGCAAATGTGAAGATGAGCTGCATGACTTCGGTCGGAAACTGAAGAGGGGTTATATTGAAAAATAAGGAAAGAGCAATTGAGAACGCACTGTTTCGTCGATTGCGGTCACATCCCGAGTTTGAAATACGGTCATAGAAGCTGTTCTAGTTAGTGTAAAATTCTAGAGCCATTGAATCTCTAAACGAGCTCACCTACTGCGACGACGAACCTCTGACGGGGAGTTTTAGAAGCATTTCCACCGCATCTTCTTATATATCACATCGATCTAGAACGAATTTCCGCCTGTCCTCCGCAGCCGGACCACCGTGACCAGGAATCAAAGTCTGCAGCGAATCGAACAACTTTCGAAACAAATATTTCACCCGAACAAAGGAGAATATGGAAAATGGAAGGTCCCATAAATAGATTCCAGTGCTGCCCGAGTCTGCGGTCACGGTGGGCTCCAATAAGGAGACGAGATGCCTTTGGGGGTCGAGACCATGGTCTGCGGCGAGTAAAGGAACATCCGAGAATTGAGGTAAGCCTGAAGCAGATAAAGATTGCTAAAGCAGATTGTGTGCTTGAGACTCTGAGAGCTATACGCTGAATATAAAGAGCGGCTCATTAGGTTAATAGTTCGTTGTAGACATTGATTATAGCGTACCTATTCCTTATGATGCCGTAAGCTCTAACCAATACGTGGCACGGTGTTTTTTTTTTTTGCGAATTGAATTTGTCTCAGACGGAAATTGATTTGCGCTGATTTGTGCTGGCTTTTGGCTGGACAAATGCAAACCAGACAAATTAATTTTCGCTGATTTGCGTCCGTGTGAACTTTGATTTGTCCTTGCTTTGGCTTGATTTGGGAATTGATTTTAAGCCCTCCATCCACACAGGACTCTTACTATCGAATCAATGGTTTATAAGTCGATTATGGCATTCTAAGGTACTTCCTAATGCTGCATCTAACGTTCCACACCGTTTTATGCTTTGTAATCAACCTTGTACTATGTGCCTGATTAAAGTTTGCATTTGTGCCTGATTTGTCCCTCTACGGTGGGCGAGCGTCGCCAGGCGACCCTTTTGAATGCTGAATGATGATCGTTGAAACTTAACCTCAGTTCAACTCTGCCCAACTGCTAGTTGCTTTAAGGTTGCTTCCAGAGGGCATATTGGGAGCTATCAGAGACATATATAAGCATTAGAAAATATAAAGAAAGTCCTTTTGATGAACTTAGGGGTTGGAAAGGAGGGAGATAGCATTTAATGTGGAATACTCGCGGTACGCTAAAAATAACACCCATATAAGTTCCACTCAGTCATCAAGGAAACTATGTCGTAGAAGATCCTAGAAGACCGCATCTGTCTGAAGCTTGCTGGAGTCTATATTCGGTGGAACTGCTCACCATACACCTCCAAATAGTGCATTCTGTCCAGGAATCTAATTATATCACCTGGACTGCTAGCCGAAAGAATTGATGGGATTTAATTCCCCTGAAACGTCTCGGACCGTTGGAACCGCGGATTTCTTCTCAAGTTCTCCCTCACTGTTCAGTGTTCTCCTACTTCTCCCTCATTTCTAGCCAACTCACATCATCTTAAAAATCACGAGGAATATTCACTCATAGCATTAGGTGTTAATAGTATTACCCCGAGCCTAATTTTATGACATTTTTGAGCCAACTCATACTCAACTTACAATAAACATCTTTCATCAATCAATTCAGTAACCTGGCGACGCTCGCCCACCGTACCCTCTCTTTCATCGCAATGCCACTTTGACTTTTCTCTGATAAAATTTCAATTTTTTTAATCTCGAAGGCAATAGCACCATGTGCCTCAGTACAGCTACTCAACAAAGGTGGGCTTTGTCGCTGGGTCTTTGGTCATCGAGCGCTTAAGCGCACTTCCCACTCCATATCTCATACGGAAGTCGTTGAGATTCTTGAAGGATGAGTAATTAGTTACGTTGATGTTTTTATAAGAATATTCTTTCTTCTTTATTGAAATGTTAGCGGCGCAAGCGCCGATCCCTGTCTCCGCTCCGGGGTGCTCAAAAATAAATAATAATGAAGATAATAATACTATGGAAGGGTGTAGTGTACTTTTCTCGTATTATATCGAATATATTCATATTTGATTAAAGTGTGCCCTGACCAACATAAAACTAGAATATCTGTGGAAGTTACTTCGGAATGCATTGAAGCCCATAAGGCCACCCGTACTTTTCTCGTATTATATCGAATATATTCATCTTTGATTAAAGTGTGCCCTGGCCAACATAAAACTAGAATATCTGTGGAAGTTACTTCGGAATGCATTGAAGCCCATGAGGCCACCCCCACGCTCCCGACACCACCAAAAACTGTCATAATATATTGAAATAGAGAGGCAAAGAAATATTGTATGAGAGAAGCTAGAGCCCCTGAATTATCCTCGCTGAAAGTCAATAAGCCATCAGTAAGCATCTTGCATAAATAGAGGTGAGGTAACAGATGTGAACTGACTATACACAGCTCGTAATATAAAAGATGACACCAGAGTGCACCTGAAGTTAGAGAAAAAACGGAGTTTGAAGCTACAGCTAAGCGGCCCAAGGATTCTGAAGCCCGCGCAAGCAGCTTGGTCAGCTGCACCCACAGTCACCCAGCCACCCGCCGCGCACCTCCAACTGCCTCGTTTCAACAACTTCTGCTTCTTCAGCGCCAGAGCTTCTTCTTAATTTAGGAAAGAAATAATTTGTTTCTCTTTGATTTGAGACCTACCCGCTACAACAACAATAAGAAGAACTAGGCTTGGACTCTGGACTCTGGAGCATGGGATGAGGGGCGAGGAGAGGAAGGGAAGCCTGGAGGCGGCGGGTGCTCGAAAAGAAATTAATAATTTAGAAGCAGAGAAGTCTAAGCCGCGTGTTTGAGGCTTCCGGAAGACGATGTACTTATTTATTATATTTTTTTCACTGATTACTATAACTAGTATTTAGTCAGTACTTATACTTGTATTGAATTTGACTTCGTTCCATACGCTTGGTGTCTTTCTTGAGAAAGTACTGAATTTCTAATAAGAATAAGATTAGAATACATTATAAGGAACTCTTATAAATGGAAGGTAGAGAGTTTGACAAGGTATTATCAGGAGCTGGAAGAGCTGTGCGCATGCCGAACCCGCGATACGAAGGATAAGTACTAGTACAGATTTCTTTCTGTAAGTATGGTTATATGTTCAGGGATTGATTATTTCTTCCTTTTCGAGCTCCTAGTAGCAAGATTTTTTACCCTTGGTCGTATTTCCCAGTTTCGCCATTTCAAAGGTCCCATAATTTTATCAGTGAGTTGGAGACATTTCTCGCATTATTTTGAGCTTTAAGGACCACTTACCACTGCAAATAGCTACTTGAAGCCGATACAGCAGGGTGATGTACAAAAAAGGACTTAGCAAATGGCGCTTCCAGAAGTTGGTTTAAATTAAAAGAACGCAATATATTCAGCATTTATTACTTTACAGTCTCTCTCTCTCTTCAAGAGCCCTCCTCACTGCTGGAGCCAGGAGATGTAAGTAGTTACATACTTACTCATATGATGGGTAACAGGAACTATGGAGCAGCAAATAAAAATCAGAGACTGTAGGTTGATAAATAATATATTAGAATTATAATTCATAAAAGTAGAAGCAGCAGAAGCAGCTGCAGTTGCTTGGCAGCGCCGGAGGCGGCTGTGGGTGGCTGTGGGTGCAGCTGACCAAGCTGCTTGCGCGGGCTTAGCATCCCGGTCGAAGCGGTCACACATCGTCACGGGGGCAGTCTTAGCTTGAAAGCGCATAAGTGCCGTCACGCTCAATGCCGTCAAGGTGCATCTGCTGGCATCAGGTCTCCTCCCTCGGCCATGAAAGATTGGTATACCATATCTCTTGGACTTATGCAAAGTTTCATATTCCGAAAAGCTGGGTGCAAAAGAGAGCTCTGGATGATGGTATGCAGAACCCGCTCTCCCGGCATGCCTCAGATCCACAGTGGTAGTCTTGAAAATGGTTTAATTCTCAACATGCACTAATGAAAGTCCTAGATATGGTACTAGAATAGAGCACCCCACCCCAACCTATGCCTAATCCCGTCTCCCTGAATTTATAATCTGACTGACCCACATTGTGTCTCTGATCGAGATCCTGTCCAGTGATAGTAGTCAGGTTAAAGAGTCATACAGAGGATATCTACAATGAAAAGAGGTATTAATATTATGTAATGAAGGATTTGGTTTGGTACAGAATTTGGTGGCAGAGACAAATCAAGTCTACCACAAATCACACTTCACAAATCAACGCAAATCGGCCCTGCCAAATTTTGGTGGCACAAATCACAGACAAATCAGGTAAATCATTTTCACCAATCAGAGTATACTGACTCTAACCAATACATATTCCTTAGGCTTGGTATAATATTTGCAATCGAATAGCCGATTGTTGAATATCTAGCGGTCGGTGGTGATGGTAAGCGAAATGACGCTGAATCCGCGGACGCTCACAACATTCCCACAGTTACCATGGACTACGGCCGCAAGCATCTTCACCTTCACCTCCACGCAACCTCCACCTCCACGTATACAATCTACCTACATCCCTAACGACCTCCATAATTGTAAATATCTTCAACATGTCCTCGACGTACCTCCGCACATATCCCCCAAACCCGAACACCACACGCGGCACCGCAACCAAGATCAGCTCGCATGGGGATAAGCTGATCTATGCCAATGGGAAGAGCATTATCGTGCGTTATATCGTTATTATATCCATTTACTTCAGATCTAACACCCATTCTGTATTGTAGATACGAGATCTCAGCGTTAGTCCCCCGTGCCAACACTCATCGATCCTGCTTTTCGACATCTTACCGCCTCTCTAGAACCCAGCAAACGACCTTATATATTCCCAGCATACCCAGCCTACAACTGTCGCGCGCATCTCTCCCACTGGGTACTACGTAGCGTCTGCAGATGTGCAGGGAAACGGTGCGTGCCTTCGAGCTGTTCCGCGCACTTCTCGCTGACTCTTAGGCATCCAGTGCGAATCTGGGACATCGCAGGGACGGATCAGATCCTCAAACTGGAGAAGAAAGCTATCGGTGGAAAGGTGTACGTTCTGCCGGTGCCATCCATATCTACCTATTCCTGCGATCTCATATCCTTACAGGAACGATCTCGCGTGGGACGGCGAAAGCAAGCGTATCATCGCAGTCGGAGAGGGTCGTGAAAAGTATGTACACGCTACTATCAGCTCACAATTGCAATTGACGCGTCGTTTGCCCCAGGTTCGGTGCCGCCTTCCAGTTCGACACCGGCACCTCCGCTGGCGAAATCACAGGACATTCCAAAGTCCTGAACTCCGTGGCTATTCGCCAGCAGCGTCCTTTCCGCGCAGCGACCGCTGGAGATGATGGTCTCATTGTCTTCCACCAAGGTATGTAGCCTTAACGCCACCCGTGTTTGCACGGCTCACACGAATGACTCTAGGTGCTCCGTACAAGTTCGTTAAGGTTCTTTATTCACGCTCAAGTTTCCCATATGATCTTGCGCTAATTCTCGTCATTAGCATACCAAAGTCCATACGAACTTCGTGCACTCCGTGGCTTACGCACCGTCTGGCTCGCACTTCGTCTCGACCGGCGCCGATTACAAGGTCTTATTATGGGATGGAACCACGGGAGATCATGTAGCAGAGTTTGAGAATGCTCATAAGGGTGGTGTGGTATGTGCTTATCAAGTTATCTTCCCGAATATGCCTCAACGTTCGTAGTTCGCAGGCTCCTGGTCCCCAGACAGCAAGAGCATCGTAACCTCCTCCGCGGACGGCACAGTCAAACTCTGTACGTTTCCTTCGTTTCGTATTTCACCGTACCTCCATCCTTAGTACGTTCGTATTTACAGGGGACGTCGAGACCCGCAAAGCCACCACTACCTGGACACTAGGCAGCGACCTCGCCTTCCAACAACTCGGCAACACCTGGACTCCCAAAGACGCCATTGTCAGCCTCAGTCTCGACGGCCTGGTCAACGTCTTTGACCCTCGCAACGGCAGCGGTCCTGCGCGTACCCTCCACGTACGCACATCCCAATCACGACTTGCACCCTAACCCGCTAACCTTCCTATCCTCACAGGGCGCCCAGAAGCCGATCACAGCCGCGACGATTGTGCCCTCTCCACCGACATTCTTCTCTGGTTCTGGTGATGGGCGTATCCACGCCCTATCGCTCGAATCTGACATCGTTGAACGCATTTCTGGGACTGGGCATACCAGCCTTGTTTCTGGCTTAGCTGAAGCCCAAGGCGCGGTATGGAGTGTCGCGTATGATGACAAGGCGAAGGAGATCGATGTCAGCTCAACCTCGTTCTCCAAGTGCGTTTTCATCCCGCTCTCGTCGTGTCCTGCTCTCCTTGCTGACGTACGCCTGACAGGTCCATCTTTGTTCAGACGACCTCGCAGCCCAAAGGGATCGCTGTGTCGTCCCAAGATGGCCATATCTTTGTGGCTGAAGCGAAGCACGTTGAAGTCTTGAAAGCAGGTCAGAAGGTCGCTACGGCTGACACGAGTTACGCAGCGTTGAGTATCGATGTTCATGGCGACCTGGTGGCTGTGGGCGGAGATGTAAGTCAGTATTCTTCACTACGAACATTGTGTTAACATTCACACAGGATGCAAAGGTCCATCTGTATACGTGGTCGAACGCCGCGTTGAAAGATACAGGCGTCCTGGAAGGTCCATTCAGAGGACAAGTCAGCGCGACCGCCTTCTCGCCAGACGGGTCATTGCTTGCAGTAGGCGACGTACGTCCATTCCTTATTCTATATCCATCGTCATAACTGAACGTCATCCTAGAGCTCTGGCAAGATTGTCGTCGTCGACGTCAAAGAACGCAAAGTACGTACAACACTCCGTTCCCCCATCGCATGCTAACGCTCCCCCAGCCCATCATCACTCGCTGGACATCCCACTCCGCGCGTATCTACTCTCTATCGTGGACAGAAGACAATGCCCACATCGCTTCAGCGTCCCTAGATACCCACATCTACATTTGGTCTATTGCAAAGGTAAGAACGCTATTAGTATCCTCGATCATTGTATTAACGAATTCCGCAGGTTAATAAGAATATCGCGATCCTGAACGCTGTGCCGGGCGGTGCGTGGAGCGCGCGCTGGATACCCGCAACGGGAGATGCAGCAACACAGGGCAAGAGGAAGCTGATTGGTGTAGGGTCGGACGCGGCGATACGGATTTGGGAGGTGTCGTTCCATGCTTGAGGACAATCTTGCAACTTGCAGCGATATACTAACGGACTGAATATTTATCGATGAGATGTAATGACTGTAGATTAGGTTAGGATTCAAGAAACCGAGATGCATGTACAAGTGGCAGGGCGGCTGATAGGTAGTGCCTAATTGCTGTTACGTTGGATGATCCACGTTCGGATATGGAACTTGAAGGGCTGCGAGAATTTGAAAAGAGAGGTACTTGGCGTGATATCGCGTAATGGATCTAATCAGAGCTAATTATTATTCTAATAGGCTCGGTTCAGGTCACTAGGGAATTTGGGCTGCGTTTCGATGACCGCAGTTTCTTGAACTCCGTACGAGGAATTATGAATCCAAATCTGAAATGTTATGATTAATGAATGATTTAATTTGTATGTCTTTACGGTGGTGTGCATATTACACGTCTTTCACAATGTCTAATGAGTGGTTTAGTGGTAGCTATCTTTGGGCAACGCGTCGATGGCATCCTTCTCGGCCTCGTGCTTGGCGTGCTTCTCCTTTGCCTTGTCAAGTGCGTCAAGACTGTCAGGCAGTTAATACAAAGATACTCATCATAAGGCTCAGAACCCACCCTTTGGACTCAACGATGTAGTCAACGAAGGCACCAGCGAAGCCAGCAAGAAGCTCCTTGGCTTTCCTGATATAATAGTCAATACAATGCATTGGTATGTGCGTCGATAAAATCAGACATACGCATGGCTAGCAGGCTTGCCGTTCTTCTGGACGTGGCCCTCGTAAGCTTTGCAGCCTCGTAGGAGGCGGCAGCAGCGATGAACTCATGGAAAACCTTAGCCTTGTGTTCATGCGTCGCGTTAGGGTCGATGTTTTTGATCTGCACAGAATCGAATGTAAGCACAAAGGCATATATGCGCAGCAGGACGAACGAACCGTGTCTAAAGCGTCGTTCCTCTTCTCTTCTTCGTTGGCGTCGTGCTTCCAGAAAGGCATTGTCGTTAAAAATTGAGAGTGGGTAAAGTGGTTATTGTAGATGATGAAGCTGCTGGTATTCGATGCCAAATGATGGCCGTTATAAAGGGTCAGCATGAACCAGTGCAGCCTCTTACAGCCTAATCGACCATCAGATTCAGTTGCAATTCGTCGACTATCTTTGGCATGTCAGTTTCCAAGTTAGCGGTCACCATAAAGGTGACGGATCAATGCGTATTACTGCGCCAGGTCTAACCGACTTATTAGGGATTATTTGCAGTTATATAATTTATAGAATTTCCACTTGTTATTGGGTGTGGAGCCTCTAGCCGAGATTAACGGGCTAAAAAATCTAGTTGCAAATAACCACTATTGAAGCACGTAAGATATCTGGGTATAATGAAATTGATTTGCTTTGGTTATTCTTTACAATGCTATGTATGCTACACATCCTCGACAAAAGTCCAATCAATAATTTAAAACTCTGCGACGTTCTCGAGGTGCTCCTTAGCTTGGTGGTGAGCCTTCACCTTGGAAACCTCATCAAGGCTATCGAAGGGAGTCAATACAACGATGTTAAGCATGATGTGCGGTCAGAACTCACCCCTTGGTCTCGACGACACGGTCAATGAAAGCACCAGCAAAGCCAGCAAGGAGGGCCTTAGCGGCACTGAATATGAGAAACGAGGTCAATATAATTCATAGCCTGGATAAATCTGACATACGCATGGTCAACGGGCTTGCCATTCTTGGAGACGTGCTCCTCGTATTTCTTCGCAGCTTCATAAGAGGCAGCAGCAGCAATCAATTCATGAGAGAATTTAGCCTTGTGCTCTTGCGACGCGTTAGCATCGATGTTGTGGATCTGTATCCAGAATTCAATGTCAGTAGAGCGCATATATGTAGACAACAGCGAACGAACGAACGTCTTCCCAAGCCTCCCTGCCCTGCTTCTCCTCGTCGTGGTGCTTCCAGAAAGGCATTGTTGTAAAGATTGAAAGTGGGTGAAGTGATAGTGGTAGAGAAGACCAGACAAATTGGTGGGCCTTTTATACTATTACGGTTGGAGTAGGGTCATATGTAGTAAATCTGATTAAATAATGGGAACCTGTAGCCGAGACCATCATCGTTAGGCCGAGGTGTCATATCACCGCCTCCCATCGCCATCTCTATTGTATAATCTTGTGTAATGAAACGCTTTTCGACCTGAATTACGCCGTTAGTGCTCTAGAAGTCGCACGTGCGATGTTTTTATCATCTGTCGCACTCAAGGCGCACTATTAGACCTGCTCCTGGTTACACCGTTTCATTTCAATTGTAGCAATAATTATTCACATTAGTTGAACTCTATTAATACTAGGGACGAGGGCTATGTCGTCGACGCCGCATGCACTGCAGTAATTTTCGTGGCGGGAATGTCATGTTAGCCGATCGATGTCGGGCATGTTCCCAACGGCGCATTGCTTTCGAAAAAGGCCTATAATTAGTCCTTATATTTTTTGTAGTAATAATATTCTTCCTTCGCGATTGCACAGCGAGTATATACTGTTATTTGTTCTGCTGTGTCGCGTGCTATTGTGAAATATGATATGCACAGACGCAATGACAGACAAATATCTAGAATTTGTTATGTCAATATGTTTCCGTCACGAACTCAGCGCGAGTACTACTGGGAACGACGCAGTGCTGTTATGACCATTATGATCTGATATGGTCATGGTTACTTATCTTTGAGCCTGACACTGGACGTGTCCCTGGCCATACTCACCTGAGTTTCGAGAAGCATCTAGAAGGTTACTTAACGATGCTGAATACATTACAAAAGAATACAAACCCCTTGGATTTCAGTTCGACGACTTCTAGTGGTCGATCAGGTTCTCTTCCATGAGATTTTATCAGAATCTGGTATACTGGTATGTAAAGGTGTCTCAACGGTAATCTCCGAATAGTGCGACAGACCTGACTCGGAATCAATCGCCGTACTGTGCTCGCCTTAACACAATTCTCCATAAGGGAGGCGTAAGGAAAGGCCACGAAGGGCTGTGGAATTATCGAACTCGTCGGGAATATCGTAGAACAAACATACGGCATTACCAAACTCGCGTGATACGTCCACGCGTTCCTCCGAGACATCCGTGCCGTATTCATCGGTACCATCTCTCGATTTAGTCACAACGGGTCGCAAAGGAGTAATTCTTTTCTTTTCTTCTCGTCCTGCACCTTTTATTCCCAAATTCTGTGATATATCTTGTGTGGAGGATGGGAATCTTCTTAGAGACATAACCCTGCAACCTCGAATCTAACTTAAAATATATATTCGTATGACTAGTTTGTAGATATCTGATGGAACGATTTTGCTCTAAGTAAGACTAGTCAATACCGATGAACTTTGCACCTGTATCTAATAATGACATCAGTATGTCGATGATTCGAATAAAATAACTCCCACTTTAATTCAACGGCTAACATCGCGACTCTGGATGAAATAAAACCAGCCAATAAACCGAATTCCCATTTATATCATCTCGTCATACGTTACAAGAGACATTCATTTAGATATACGCTTCACCCCCATAAAGTACAAATCATTTGTCATCGTCTTTCTTCCAGAGGGTTGAAAGGAGTTGATTCCGGCAAGGTTGTTCTCCCTTCGACAGTCTTCTACTTATTATGGAAAAGTTAAGCTTCTCTTCTACAAGAGATTAACGACATTCATAGCATTCTACTGGGTCCCTATTCCACGCAGTATAAAAGCCGGTATGATCCCACTATGGTGCTCCAGGACCCTTCTTCCCCTCCCTTTACACCTGCCTCAACGCGCTTGACTCCAACGCCGGGCTTCTATCATCAAATCACTTCTGGTGTTGTTGTTTTTGAAAAAACAAATATGCACTGGCATCTAGTTCAATAGGAGACAAAGTAAGTGCGACCGATGTCTCGTGAGGGGACATACTGGCATATCTCATGAGAGCGACCACGCGGAGCGTCATACATATTTGAGAGGTTGCGCAAAAAGTCACAGGGTCACTTGTGGCTCCACCGTGGCTATTTTAGTCACTTTTTATTCATTTTTGGAGCCACAGGTGGAGAGCTGTGGCTTTAGCACAACCTCTCTATTAGTAGATATTCGCCGATGGATGAAGATGAAGGTGGGATAGTATCCCTGTGCTTGGTAAAAGTCTCCTATTAGGTTTGAGGGTACATACCATTTTTAATTTTATTTATAAGCTGTGCGTCTGTATCGATTCTCGAATTCAGCACATTCGACGTACAAATGCTAGATTTAGGTTTAATGAAGAACCCCTGGTTTAGTTACAACTATTTCGTCTTCTAGGAAGGTTAAACCTTGGGCAGATTATTGGCCAATTTACTTCTTCAACTCGGGAGAAGTCCCTCTCGTCTTCTCAATAAGGTCTGACTAATATTAGGTTTCCTGATGGAAAACCAGCCTTGTGCCCTAGACGCTTTCGATTTTCTGTCCGGAGTCACGAGCTGTATATTTTATCCTACTCCAGAGGCTAACATGCCACGGGTTGAACTTCGCATCGAATAATTCACCAAATTAATTTACCGGCGTGCGTACGCAACAACTCTAATAATTATAAATATGTTGTTGGACACGGCTATTTCTTTCACTGATTAGAGAGGTTGCACGAAAGCCACAGCTCCACTTGTGGCTCCGAAAACGAATAAAAAGTGACTGAAATAGCCACAGGTGGCGCTGTGGCTCTTTGCGCAGCCTATCTAAAATCCTGTACGAATCTTTCGGATTCATGATTTTGATTCCACCGTTGTTTATAGAGTTACCGAAGCTTTATATTTCATTCTACTAACGAATTGTAAATGCTTTAAATCCTCTCAGCCCCCAACGTCCCTGAAAGTCATTTTAAGAACTTGCAATCACTGCGATTTATATTCTCTTACTTGATTGTTACACGGATAATCGCATTTACTGACCTCGAACATTTAATCGGCGCTCTTGTCTCGCCTGAGGCCCTGAGAACGTTCAACACTGTCTGACAATGAGGAACGGGCGTCAAGGACATCCTGGGCGTCGACGGCACCCTATGCCAAACACGATCAAACAACGGCGTCTCTGTGTCATTGCCAAGACCAAAGGAGATGCGCCATCTACAGAACGTACCGGTTTGAAACACAGACATTGGATTTTTGATTTTTATGGTTAGGAATGCCATATATTGGCTAATCTGGATACCAAGCTATACACCGTCGTACGTGCATCCCCTTCATTTCTCTACTAACTGTCGGAGAAAGTTAACACTAGAGGAATAGGCGGAGAATCAGTAATTACCTGGCGGAGGAAGTCAGCACTAGGGGAACGGTGCTGTGCTTCCTCGCGCCCCTATGTACGAGTGTCAGAAAAGGTAGTGAGACATGACGAACGAGGTCTCCAGGCTCACCTGAAGAGGCAACGAGTCATGGGGGCCGGAGCCTCTGCACACGAGTCGCGTTGCCTGATGCCCAGCCAACTGTCCTGAGACAGCAACGGCTCGAGCGAGACGGAAGAGTTGGCGTGCCTTCTCTGACGGATTGACGAGGAGCGCGCTCGATTAGACGAGATTAATATAATATTAAATTCCGATTAACTTTCACTTACGCGCTGACCCAGCCAGGTCCCACCTCAAATTCGAAATTCAACGTGCCCGCAAGTCTCTTTTGGTGTTTAAGTTGATTCACGGCTGACAGCAACCTCCAGCCGGCTATGGCTCTTCAGACATTCGGTCTAGGCCATCTGATCGAATCATTAGGGAATATATATTTCGGCGGTGGCATGATGCTCGGACCTAGCTCTGCATTGGAAATATATTCGAATTCCCGATTGCATGTATTCTTTGGAGCATCTGGCGTCCAGAGGGGTGTGTAGCCGTTCGTCCGGCTGCGGTGGAGTTGCGAGAGGTCTTTAGTTTAAAAGCGAGCGCAAAAATGGACTGTAAAGTATCATCACGACATGGCAACTCCAGCTCCCGCTCCTACTCCAGCTCTTAACTTGGACAACATCCAAGGAGACGTTCTGTACGATGTTGCCATCCTACGCCCATATTATTCCTCTCTGACATCCATTTGTTTTCAGCGAAGGTTTCCCGAAACGCTTCGAATCGTTCTTATTTTTTCAAATCACCAATGCAACTTTATTCCGTCAGAAATTGAAGGCAGTTATTCCTTTCATCACTAATACCACCAAGGTATTGGCCGATACGAAAGCGATTAATGAACACAAGAACAACGGTGGCAAAGGTCTTCTCAAACTCTCCCATGCCAACATTGCGTTTTCTGCCAAGGGTTTGAAGGCTGTAGGAATATTCATTGTGAATATCATAATCATGCACTGACATTTTCCGTGTAGCTTGGAATCGCAGACCAACTCGGTGATTCGTTCTTCACAAACGGCCAACTCGCGGACGCATCTGCTACATTCGCAAACGGCGGTATTGAAGATCCAGGAAAGGTCACCGGCACGACGATTGACCCTGCCTGGGACCCTCTCTTCAAGCAAGAAATCCACGCCGTCTTCATCGTCGCCGGCGAATCCCAGCTCACGATCAACGCCGAACTGGTCACCTTGACCACACTGCTCCTCGGCAGCATCAAAGTCTTAGGCACTGAAACTGGAAATGTTCGCCCTGGGAATGAAGCTGGGCACGAGCCCTTTGGGTTCAATGACGGGCTCAGCAACCCTCCCGTTATTGGCTTCAGAGCTCCTAACACAGGTGAAATTCCTACCAAGCCAGGTGTTATTCTCCTCGGCGAAGATGGCGATTCTGTAACTCGCCAGGCTCCGTGGGCGAAAGACAGTTCTTTCTTCGTCTTCAGAAAGTTAGAACAGCGTGTACCTGAGTTCAACCTCTTCCTGAAGCAGAACGCCCTCAAAGGCCCCGGTCTTACAGCCGACCAAGGCAGCGAATTGCTCGGTAATTACCATTCCATTACTCCTTCCACTATTCTCACAATTAAATAAATTATACCACAGGTGCCAGATTAGTCGGACGATGGAAGAGCGGCGCCCCCATCGACCGTGATCCTTTGGCCGATAATCCCGCCGACGCAGCAGACCCGAACAAAGTCAACGACTTTGACTACTCTGACGATCCCACGGAAATCAGATGTCCGTTCGCTGCCCACCTCCGCAAGATGAACCCGCGTAATGGTGCAATCCCTGGTTTGGCCGGCGTACAGGTTCGACGGATCATACGACAGGGAATTCCGTATGGGCCTGAGGTTACTTTTGATGAGGCGTCCTCGGGTGTGACGAAGCATAGTCGTGGGTTGCTTTTCGTGAGTGGATCGGTTGCTCATGATTTCACCATTATCTTAACGAGTATTTTAGGTGTGCTATCAAAGCAATCTTTCCCTCGGATTCCATTTCCTCCAGAGAAGTAAGTTAATGTTCGTTGACTCCAGATGTGCATTCTAATGATCTTCTTAGCATGGGCTAACAACCCAAACTTCCCCAACGCCACTAACGGCTTCGACCCCATCGTAAGTCTCATGCTACAAGTTTCTTTAAAATTATATAATAATAATAATATCTTATCACACAGATCGGTCAAGCAGGAAATAACCCTCGCACCACTAGCGGAACCGACCCCAATAATCTCACAGGACAGCTCAACCTCCCCCAACTCTTCGTCGTTCCCAAGGGAGGTGAATATTTCGTCTCGCCTTCCATCTCTGCCTTGAAGACTACCTTTGCTGCTTGAATGGTATGTATTCGGGTTTGTATTTGATTTCATGACTTTGTAAGGCAATGCTACGAATATGTATTATATATAAACAATGTGCAGAAATTTATCTTATGAATACAAATATCCTTGGCTTCAAAGTAACCTCTCGTCAAGTAATTCGTCACTAGTATCACTCCCGTCCTTCGAGCTATCCATCAGATACTTAGCCACACTCCTTGAAGATGTCGCAGATTCAAGGAATGAATTCTAAACACACATCAGCTCACCCAATTCCAGCAAAAAAAAAAAAAAAAGCAGCAAAGAAAAGAAAAAAAAAATACCTTCAACAGCTCATCCGCGCTCGCCCGACTCCCCACAGGCACACAAAGTGCCATCGACAAGAAACGTTTCAACTCCCGCGACAGCTTCTCCGGCTCCTTCGCCGTCGGCGTGCCATTCGCCTTGATCAACTCCAGCACCTGTGCCGTATCCGACTCATGATACGTCGGCTTGCGCTCCATCGCCTCCAGGATCGTTATCCCCAGTGCCCATATATCCACCTTGTACTTGTACGGTTTGCCGGCGACCATCTCGGGGGCGACATAATGAGGGTACAGAAAGATTAAATTATCCCGCACTGCGTTCCTATCGGATAATTTGGCGACGAGGAATAGGCCTGCTGTAATTGGAAGATATTAGTTGGAATTGAATTGAAATGGCAAATTTAAGGAGACGATCGCACAAAGTTTGATGGAGCAGTCATTTTGATTCACGTGGAGGAGAATGCTATCGGGATTTACATTGCGATGGATGATGCCGTGCAGATGTAGGTACTGAAGTGCCTTGAGGATCTAGGTGGATGTAAGGATAAATAGAATAATCTGCGATAAACAAATGCCTCTGACCTCGATCGTTATCCGCGCGATAATATCCTCGGGAATAGGCTGTTCTCGTCTTCTAACGAGACTGTCAAGGCTCCCGTGATTCATATATTCATGAACGACGTAAAGAGAGTCATCGACAGGGAGATGCGCCGAAATAAAACGATGGATATTCTGGTGTCGATACCTCTTCATCGTTACGAGCCAATTTACGAATCTGATCCTCTCCGCTCGCGATATCGAAACCGTGCTCCTTCTGACGATGAAGACCTGTTCGCTGCCTGATAAGGATCTTGCAATCGTCGTATTTCCAATATCCCTATTCGAGTGGTAAGAAAACGAGGATTAATTATATAAGGCGAGACTCACGTTTGATTCCAGATCCTAGTAACAGAATACCCTGAAAGTATATCGCTTCGATTCACCAATCGACGAAGCTTATTCATAATCTCCTTTTCGGTATGCTTGAATATCGTCAATAAGTATGCGCTCTCTACGAATTGAACAGCACGTACATCCTCCGGAGGATTCAAACTATCCAGACTTCGCCTTGGGACATGCTCGTCGCTGTCCCCTCTATGCAATATGATTGGGATATAACCTTCTTGCTCCATTGGCAGTTGAGACAGATAAGCAAACTGAACGGTCTTGGCCACGAGGAAAGAGACGAGCAAGGCTCGAACTGGTAAAAGGGGAGACGCCCACTATGACAGGTGCTAAATAAGGATGCTTGACGAAGAATGTTGTGATCACGGAAGGTGTCAAAGAGCGATGGCGAGAGAAAATCAGCCGATGTGGATGACATTCAGTGGCGGAGTACCGCAATAGATATCAATGCCTCCTATTGCGGCTGGCTTGGCGTTGATTCGCCCCCGACATGTATCAATTCACTATAAGTAGCCTTAGTCGTCGTTTCTATCGTTTAACGTTAAATTACCATACGTACAGTGCATTTGTGATCCCAGGACCTAATAGATCTTCGTCGGTGGGAGCCGCACAGCCTCGCCGGAGGTGCGAATCTATGTAGAACTTATTTATTCATTTTCACAGTCAGATGTAATCCAAATAAACCCACCAGTATACACCATAATCGATAAGACGAGGGTATTCGAGGAATGTTCATGAACGAAGACGACAACCTGGACTGAGGTAGAAAAGCGATGCGGTCCATATGCACCCACACGTGTCATCCGCTCCAAACAGAGCAACAAGCGTTGTCGATGACGACAGCAACGAAGATCAGCCATCACATATATCGCTTTCGACCCACGTATGTCGATCTTCTACGTTATATATGTGATTTCTAGTAGGCTGGGAAGGTAGAACACGTCGTTAGAAGCAGCATGGACGTGGGGTTTCTGGTATGTCGCACACCCTCTTGCATCGCGACGAGGTAGCTAATCTTCAACTTTACTTCGCAGATATTCGTGCATGTAGACGTATGAACGAATACAAGTTTCACTGTAGATCTTCGACCCCATCAGCATTCGTACACCGACCCTGTCAAACTCGGTCCAGGCTTCCATCTTGACTCTGTTAGCCGTGCATTACCACCACAATTCATCTGTCAATCCTCCCAAAGCTTCAAGCTACACCATGTGAAGCTTTCGCTGTGCCTGTCTTCTATAGGTTTATAACCTCCAAATCGTGCGTAAAGTTCTCTATTCTCCTTCCCTGTCCCCACGGCTTACATTTCTTTTCCTTCTTTCTTTCTAGCCTATCCTTTCGCTTTCTACCTCTTGACGAGGCTACTTTCATTCACACAACATGCGTTACTTCTCAATCATTCTCCTAGCCATTATCCTGGCACGCGCAGCCCCTGTTCCGTCGGACGCGACTCGGCGTTGTGCTCTCGGTGATCGTACGTGCCCATTTAACTTCTCCAATCAAACCCATAACTTACGTCCTTCCTAGCACTATGCTTTAAACGCGCCGTTGCTCTATCTGCTCCACCCAGTCGGCTTCTTCGGCGGCAGGACGATGATTCAGGCGACTTCGACGACTCAAGCGATGACGACAGCTTCGATAGCTCTAACGATACAGGCGACTCAGATGGAGACGACGGTTCCTTTGATGACTCTGGTGAAGATGATAGCATACCTGATGACTCCGGCGAAGACGATGACACGCAGGACGACTCTGCCGACGTTGCCGACGACGGTTCCTCTGATGTCGACGATACTGACGACTCGGGGGATGCTTCCTTGGACGATGGAACTGCTGATGATGGTTCGCTGGATGACGACGATACTAGCGACTCGGGGGATGCTTCTTTGGACGATGGAACTGCTGACGATGGTTCGCTGGATGACGGCTCTCAGGACGACGGCACAGCAGACGATGGGTCAGTAGATGATACTGGTGACTCCACCTCGGACGACGGTACCGATGGCAGCGAAGATGACTCTGGTGATCTCGCCGGCGACGATGGTACGGGCGACGACGATACCGCAGACGTCGATGGTACGGATCCCACAGACGGCCTAGACGGTACGGATCCCACGGACGATACAGATGGCGCGGACGGCGCGGACGGTACGGATCCTACCGATGACACGGATGACACGGACGGCGCAGATCCTACAGACGACACAGATACCGACTCTACAGATGCTGATGCAGCATCTACGGATGGTACCGACACCGATACCGACGCTGCAGATTCCTCGTCCGCTGATGCTGCCTCTGCTACACCTGCCGCAGCCGCCGCCTCTTCCACACCCGCTGCCGCCTCTCCCTCCTCAAATGCCAGCACTCCATCCTCGAATTCCGGTTCTTCCTCCCCAGCAGCAGCCGCGCCCGCAGCAGCCGCGCCCGCAGCAACCGCGCCTCCAGCAGCAGCAGCGGCGACGCCCGCCGCATCATCCACCTCCGGCTCTTGCGCAAACGGCGCCTCTGCCCCCAACGCCGCCACAATCAACCTCATCAAGTCCTTTGAAGGCTTCGTCCCCTCCCCCGCGCCCGACCCAATTGGCCTCCCCACCGTCGGCTTCGGGCACAAATGCGTTCAAAAGAACTGCGCCGAAGTCCCCTTCTCCTTTCCCCTCTCCCAAACCACCGCCGCCCAGCTCCTCAGCACCGACTCCCAGCAATTCGTTACGTGTTTGAATGGGCTCATCCAGCCCACCGTCACGCTCAATGACAACCAGTTCGGCGCGCTCACGAGCTTTGCGTTCAACCTTGGGTGTGGGACCGTACAGAGTTCGACTTTGTTGAAGAGGCTGAATAACGGGGAAGATCCGAATACGGTTGCGGCCCAGGAGATTCCAAAGTTCGATCAAGCGGGAGGGAAGGTTAGCTCTGGGTTACAGAGGAGACGGGCGGCGGAGGTGACGTTGTTCCAGACACCATCGAACGTTGTAGCGCATCCCTTGTGTTAAGATTTTTTGATGTATTTTCTTTTTCGGATTTCTTGGGTTGATCCTGTATTTTATTTTTGTCTGCAGCTAAAATGACTTCATAAACATTCGTCTGATACATTTGCGCAGAGATTGATAATAAACTTCTAGCCCTCAGAAATCTCACCTTTATGCAAGTTGGTATTTTGATTATGTATAAGGCCGTAAGGATTCCGAATATGCCTAGGCGGGACACGGTGTAACATTTATCGTGCGAAGTCGACGAGGGTTTGCTGTCTGGCTCTGGTGTTGTTTCAAGGAAGATAAAGGAGCCGATGATGCCAGGCGCTCTTCAATAGTAATATTTGTTTCCGTAACATTTTATCACTATTCCTAATAAAATCTTGCCTCTGACAAAAAGGAAAAACGGCCCGTCGCGGTGACAAGACTGCCAGAGTTGGCGTGGCGAAATAAATTCGGGCTACTTCAGGTGTTTGGAAGAGGAATCGTTTCAAATGCAAATATCACCTGTCAGTATTCTTTCCACGTTCAGAATTATTTTTCTTTTAAAGTCCTATGTACATCACTCCGTCCCATCCACATAATGCTTATTGGTTATTGCTGACTCACACCCACATATTCTTTTCGACGTCACTGTTCATTCATCCTTTCACATCACATATATACCCGATCCCTTTGTATGAGAGAAAGCATATAATCGCTGTCCTGTTTTATGGTACTCCGCTGACCGTTTCTAGCTTACAACAGTAGAGATACACATAGCACACTACTTCATCTACGTAATTGAATTCCGACTAATTCTTATGTTCTTATAAATGAATAAGTCGATAATCTTGCAGTCGATTTGAGGTTATTTTCATCATTAGGCAGACAAGCCTGTCAACAAGCGTTGGAGGGAACACATTACAGTGATTTCAATCAAGATTCAAAGTTTAAGTTTCAAATTTTTTGTATAAACAGCAAGAGATTTCAGATTGCTTCCAGGCGCTTTCAGTAACATCGGAGTCAGAAGACTGAGAAATATTGGGACAGTGACGGCTGCATGCCTACGAAAATGGGTCAATTCTCATCTCAAGAGCTGCAAGCACAATTTTGAACGGCAAGATGAGTCCAAGTGTAATCTTGCCGACCCAGAATCACGACGCGTTTGTCACGTAAGGACACATGACTCGCCTTAACACTAAAGTTTCTACCGAAATGCCCATTTCGCAACTGCCTTCGTCTATTGCGGGTGATATAATTTTTTTTGCTGTTCAATTCCTTTGACTTTATATACACCGCAGCCACTACATGAGTCATTGTATCTAGTGACAATTCAGAAATTGAGTCTAGATCGCTCCGTGATTTAGAAGAAGTTACATATCCTAGAAGCAGCGGGCCACGCAGGTTACGCACCATTTAAGAGCATTAAATATGGTTCTTAAATGAATATTTGACTTAGAAGAAAGAGTGATTGTGGAATGAAAATGTGAAAGGTAGTGACACTTTTCCACCTTTGATTGGCGAACAATACTCACCTCACTAAAGTTCACAGTGCCTCTGCAACTAATGGCGAATGATTCAAGTATGATTCAAGAATTCGTACTTAAGGGTGCATAACGCGCTGCTTCTAACTTCCGTGGAGCAGAATTCTTGAATTCCAAAAGGCATACATCTCACATTCACAGAAAGGTCTAGGCTTTCTATATTATTTCCTACCAGCATGGTGACTATGACTTATGTCCCATCGATAATGTATATAAAGGGGGATGCTAGGACAGCTAAAAGCATCAAATCCCCCAGAATAGCCTGAAGTATGTTGCCTGAAATGGGCAAATTCATAGATAGATTTTTATTTATTTCCCTTTTCTACCCCTCTTATTACTAATCTGCAGGATAAATGGATGTCTACTCCGTGCCGTGGGTTGGGGTCATTCTAAATCAATGAAGTATTTGGGAAACCACCAGACTATTAATTTCTTTTGGAAAATCCGTACATTAGTTTAGAAGTGTTTATCCATTATGGAGTGGAGCCTAATTGGCGCATTTTCCAGAGCATACCCATGTCTCCACCTGAAGATAATTCTCAAATTCATTATGCTTATATAGAGGGGAAATGGTCACGGTCATGACTCAGAATTTCAGTGATGCCTGAGAGTCTCAGAGTAGCTTGAGATATTGGCGAAATTTCCCAAATAAAATATCTTCATTCTCCCTCTTCCGGAGCGAAGTGCAGGACCCGACTTGTATATATTAAGTATATCCACAATATTATTGGAATATTTGGGTGTTTAGTGGAAAATTCCTTCTGTAGAAATTCGCCGCAACATTTGTCCCAATGAGGCATGTAAAACACTGCTGCATAGTGAGACAGTCAAAACTGCTTGTATGCAGTATCGTAGGACGTCCTTGCAGGATTGATCATCATTAACTGTCGTTGGAGATCATTACCGCTCGCTAAACATCACCGCAGGCGCCTCCTTGAAATATTGCAGAGAAATACGGAGAGGCGGAAACAACTCAATTATTGCTTAACAATAGTGGAATAGCAAGTAATAATATACTGTGATGCTGTACGAGGTGATAGATATGTTTAAAGAATAGCTGACTTCAAGGGTGCCGTGGCTTGGACGCTTATCCAGTATACTCTTGAAGAAGCTTGAGACGTTGACGTGAATTATAAGTCAGGCTATAATGGCCGTTAAGTGGATAAGGTAAAAGGAGCCTCTATTATTTATTATGAGTGGTGTACATTATGTCTAGACTACAGCGCGAACAAATAGAGTGCGTGATACAAAAACATATGAAACATATTATGCCTTAACATCCTCAGCAAATGGATAATCAATATAACCCTTGGAAATCTTCTTGGCATAGAAGGTATTAATATCCGGGGGGTTCAATGGGATACCGCTCTTTAAACGAAGAGGCAAGTCGGGCTAAGCGTATGTGTTTCATTAGTCAATGAAATTAAAGTGAAGGTGTAAAAATCACATACGTTAGCGAGGAAGTATCTACCGAGGGCAATGATGTCGCCCTTCTCAGCAGCCTTCAAGACAGCCTCAATAGTGGTTGCTGGGTTGATGGAAGACTCAGCTGCCCAACCCGAGGGCCTCTCAGCAGTGTGGGATGCGCTGAGGAAAGGACGAGGTGCCCAAATCTTGCGGAACACATCGTTACTGCCGGTCCTACCATGGTCTGGCTCGACGAAATGGACGTAGGAGAACTTGGGGTATGCCTCGCGAATCTTCTCCAAAAGGTAGCTGAACTGGGGGACAGGATCTTCTATGCGCATTTCTAGACAATTTGTAAACAAATGATTGGAGCAGATATTGAAAGAATAAACCTAGATTCGTTCCCCAAGGACTGAACCTGATGGCTGTCCTGTCCTCACCGACAGCTTTCACCACACCCTCAATGATCTCCAAAGGGAATCTGGCCCTGTTCTCAATGCTTCCACCATAATCGTCTGTCCTCTTATTGACGACATCTTTGATGAACTGGTCAATAAGATAACCGTTGGCGCCGTGAATCTCGACTCCGTCGAAGCCAGCCTCAATGGCGTTCTTAGCGGCCTGAATGTATAATTGAACATATTCCTTGATCTCCTCGATAGTCAATGGGCGAGGCGACTCAGATCGGGTGGTCAAAGGCGTCGCAGACGAAGAAATGTAGGGCAATGAAGGGTCTTCCGCCCTCAAGACGTCGGGGAGGGCTGTACGACCGAGAGCATAGAGTTGAGCACGAATAAAAGAACCATTTGCGTGAACAACATCGGTAATCTATTCAGAAGCGTAATATTTTAAATAGGATAATGTAACAGACGTTGAAAGATTACACACCTTCTTCCATGCTGCAACCTGTTCCTTCGACCACAATCCTGCTCCATTAGCCAATCCACCGGCCCTCTGAGCGATGAAAGTGGCCTCAGTGATGATCAGTGTGCCAGGGGTACTGGATCGCTGCTTGTAGTATTCAACAGCAAGGTCGGTAAGGACGTGTTCGTCATTGGCACGAAACCGTGTCATGGGAGACATGACGATTCGGTGCTGCAGAAGCGACGGCCCAACCTGGACAGGCTTGAAGAGAACGGTGCCGGCAAGAGCTTTTACTGAACCCATTTCTGTAGTGTGTGTTTGTTTTGGAGTGTAAGTTGGTTAGTTGTTGGAATACTGAAGAGGCGAGCTTGGATGGTTTATATACGATGATGGTACGCCCGTGGCATGTCAGCTGAGGATCGCTCCGGACGGAAGGGCATATTTGATTGATAAGGCCCTTAGACGGAGTTTCTCAATTATTATCAATACGTAGTCAAACGAAACCCAGTGCGCGAAGATATGTGAGACATAGGACTTGTTGGGCTCAAGGAGCAGATTACCAAGGCGCCTATACTAGTCGGTTTGTCAGCTGCAGCTTTAAATAGAAAATCTACTTACCTTGCTAGAAGTCATGATCCGCGGGCGGGCGGGCAAACTGGTCACTTCTAGGGATTCGCGCCGGCCGAGTGTTGTGTCGATCGTTACGAGTCGGCTAAGGTCCCCGAAATCGGAGCGCCGTTTTTATCTTATCAGTCCCCGCCGCGTCGCTTGTCCCCCGTGTACTTGCGCCTTTGTCGCTCCCTCTTATTATTCTATGGTACAATAAACGAAAACGAAATTTCGAAAAACAAACAAACAAACGGACTGAGTGACTGGTTTACTTTGCAGTTTTGGTAGCGATTCAATCTGACAAAACAATTAAAGTGCCTCAAAGAAGAAGTTTGTTCAACAAGCAACAAAAATGTCACCTGTGAAGAAAATAAGGCTTGCTGTTGGCTACAGGCTGTTGACCTACTGTAAACCACAAGTTGCCATGGTTGTTTGTGGACTACCTGCAACTGACATGACTGAATGTCACCAAATCCTCCGAATATTCTGACAATGTGAACATCTCGAGACAAGAAGGAAATAAGTTAAGATGTTTAATAGTCCAATTATAACTAACAACATCAAATATAGTACATGTTAATGTGACTAAATAGGTGCTAGAATGTCGGAAATTGTCAGTCTGCAAGCAATGGAAGCAATGGTCAACTTACATCCATGCAGCCTCTCAACATTCAACATTGATAGTTATGGTAGTGGAGGACAGTTCTTAAACTCTACCTATTAGTTAGCCATATTTGTATGATACAAAGTGCTTTAAATGGACTAATTATCTTGCATCACTATTATTGAATATTTGCCTGTAATTATGCTTGCATGGCGCTTGGGGCGGGAAAGGAGTCTGGGGTCTTGCTAGTGGGAGTGAGATAACGGGCAAGGTGTGGGGATATCTCGCGGAGTGTTCCGTGGATCTAGCCGACTCGTAACGATCGACTGTAAACTCGCACCGGCCGTAGACCGGCACGAAGCGCCAGAGATTTTCCCCGGGATCAAATGAAAATCTCAAAAATTTCCCCATCGAAGATGACTCTTGCCAGACGCTATACCCCATGTTCTTCGAATGCAGGATTTTGAGATACTTGTGATGGGCTGATAGTAGTTGTATAAGGCTTTTAATATTATGTGCTGGTCTGGAACTGGCTAAACCATCTTTGCACGCATTTGTCATACTCAGCTTTATAGAAATAAATTCTGCATCCATCTTTAAACATACAAAGCAGATAAATGACAGACAGTTTGAGGATATTACACTCTAGGATTATTGACTGACCATCTAACTCCCAAAGCGGACCCCACAGAAACCATAAGTTATCGCCCCAATCTCAAGAACTTCACTCCGTGAATTTATACCATCTTCCTTCTTGCGGGCCAGCTCTTCAAAATTTAGAAGATTTTCGATTTTGATATCTAATGGTTGATTGCGAGCCATTGCATTGGCCTCATACAAAACTGCTAACTTGAATACTTTGATGCACACTTCAGGATTAAGACAGGCCTTGGTCTACCACCACCTTGTTTCTCCAGCTCCTTGAGGGTTTCTTTTCGTATAAGGGTAAAGTTTAAGCCTGCGAGAGAATAAGAAAAGAAATCCCATAGTGGGAATTGGTCTGCTCAGATGAATAAACTGTGACCCTTTCCTTTACCTTCCCCATCTTTGGGAGCCTTGCATCGCTCACAAGTCTTCTTCTCTACAAGTTTTCCTGTCTTTGTCAGTTTTCCATATGTATCTACACTTGGAATAGGAATAGTCGTCTGCTTTTGGAGCCAATGTGATGCTCCTTGTATCATAGAGTTAATATTGCTGCATGGAAGAGGACATAGAATACATAAAACATACCTGGCTTTGTCCGGCTAGGCGACAGCTCCATATCCTTCTATTTCTGCTTAACAGCTAATCCCTCAGCTGGTTTTGAAATCAGAGCATTTCTTCCTCAAAACATCATTGTCACGCTTGATGGGATCTTGAGAAGGTCCAAGAGGATGAGGGAATATTGAGTAGTTGGTTGGTGAAATCGAAAAATTTAGATTATTAGACAGGTTGTGCAAGAGCCACAGCACCATGGCATGGCTATTTTCTGTTGTGCAGCTGTGGCTCCAACACGCCATGTCCCAATGAGTAGCCGCTGTAAAATTGGGAAATGGCACATTGGAGCCACAGCTGCACAAGAAAAAATAGCCACACCATGGTGCTGTGGCTCTTGCACAACCTGTCTATTGTAAATTTTAGCTGCTGCTTCCCATTCTCTTGATGACATTTTAGTGGGCCATCCAACTTCTAGGTGAAGTGCACCAAATTGTCAGTGGCCATTGCATGATCTTGTAAATTCTCATTGTACTATGTACAAATACGTTTCAAGATGTATACACATATTAGGATGTGTCTCACTACTGCGCATATTTGGATGATTGAACACCGACGGTGACGGGCCTACAGCAAATTTGCCGTTGAGTCTCCTTCGGACCTCTCGTTTGCACCGTAGCAGGGCCATTCTATTTCTCGTCATCGCATTTACGGTGCTGCCTGGATAACACTCATACTACTTTGTTTACTGAGTGGAATTTACGATACAGCTGTCACCGACTCCGTCGTGCCACCTCCTGCCCCCTGTCCGCCTAAATTGAAGTACAACACCCGAGTCTCCTTTTAGAGTTCAATATCGATTTTCTCGACCACATGGTCAAGTGAATTGCAGAGGATGCAACAAAAATTCTATATCTCAGTCTAATTGTACGCGGCATGAGGAGAAATTCGACCTTGTGGAAGAGCAGAGACGAAGAAACGAAGCAGCTCGACAAGCCAGTGCGAAGATGATGAAGAAGAAAAGCAAACGTTCGAGGGAGAAGTCATAATTCCCTGAGCATCAAAGCGAGAAGTCGAAACAGCAGAGAAGCGGTTCAAAAATGAAAGCTGTGAGTGACTATTGAGTAGTATGCGCAGCATTTAAATTGACGTTTATACCTTCAGCCTCCTGGCACAGACTATAGACTTTATGGAGAGATCGTCCCGAGATGCCGCAAATAAAAATCCGCTGGCTTTTATGCAGGATAACTGTGTTAATTTGTCATATGTGAATTTATGAAAGGCCCAGTTATACACAAATTCTTGGGACAATCCCTAACAAAAAGCCTATAATTGGTAAAAATGCACACCCATACAATACGAGTCGCTGGGATGCCACGTCCTTAATCTTTGGAAACAAAATATCACCTAGGAACGCATGTAGTCTCATCATCACCGCTTCAACGCTGTCCACCGCAGGCCTAACATCTAAATAAAACTGAGGTTCTGACCATGGCGTCTTTCGAGAACTGTAATAGTCAATGATGTATCGAAGTTTCCGGTTTGTCGAGGGTCTTAGAACTATCCAATCATGCCGGTCGAAAGGAAGTGAGAACCTGCGACAAATGAGTGAGTATAAAACGAAAAAGGATTAATTTTCGCCTTACGTAAAGTAGGTTGGGAAGATTCGTCGTAGTTGCTGATATAGCCAAGCTTTGTTGGAAACGTGCCCATGGATTCCAGCGAATTCGGAAAGTTCAAGCTTTGCTGTCTCCGAAGGGCTATGACGAATTTCCGCATTAACTATAGTTTGCAGGAGCAAATGTACCGGTAAGTGGTAACTGACCCGCAACCATATCGAATTTCCCATCGAAGAATATCAGCCCAAGCGTCTTCATTTAACTTATTGTGTATGAGTACCATTGCTTCCACATGCTCTTCAGGAGTCTTCCAGCCCTTCCGGACGAGGGCATTATAAAATTGCTGCGGTGATGGGTATACCCAAGTTGAGGTCTTTGCTTCTAGGGAGGATGTTAGCATTGAGATAAAGATATGAACAGACAGGCGTTTTCACCTCTTTCCGTAATGGGTGAAGACACATAGAATGAATTAGCTGAACGGGGAATTGAAGAATTTTCGCGTTCAGTTGGGAGGATCCTAGTCTGACCGGGTAGACGTGTCTGTGGAAGATATGGCATATTGTTGGCGGGATCCAGGGTAGATGAATCGGATTTGATGGGGCATAAAGCAACATCCGAGTCGGCCATAGAAGCACCCATAGGACATTGAGGGAAAACAGAGGGGGACATGATGGGTTCGTGAATGAAGACAACGAAGGGCGTCCCATTTTGAACTAAACCATTGAGACTATTCTCAAGATTCCGAGAGTAGCACCTGTATACTTCAAATTAGTCAGTTTCCTGTTGGGGATACTGTCCTCGGGATAAATCACGGTTGGTGATTGGCACACAAGGGTGATGTTCCTTCCGCTGACCACTGGAGGACCCTAGATTGATTCTATGAGCTCAGGATAGGTTAATGAAGAACATGGTTGTAAAACCTAACAAAGGCGACCGCAGTATGGTAAAAACATGTAACTTTACTCTTTGTCTTGAGAAGTTCTTCTTCTCTTTCTCGATGCCACCACTGACAGTTCTCGGACCCTTTCTTCGAGTCTCGACCCATTCCTACTGAAATCTTAACCGGCTACACCCACAAGATCTGTTGGAACTTCATAGATTGAGGTTATAGATTGTGGTATCTGGAGTTCTCAGTCACAGATAGGCAACTCAAGAAGTCGGGGGAGTTAAATCTCCGAACGCACAGGACATTTGCCAAGTCTCACGCAGACGAAAGTGGGGAACACGATGCAAAAATAAAAATAAAAATAAACTGATTCGTCGCTAATTACACGGACAGTTTTGTCGGTATTCTGTTTGTATCTTACAATTCAGACCACCTCCAGCTGAACAAGAAGCTGTCAATATAGTTGGCACAGTGCTTCGTTCGTGAATTCCTTCAAAGGAGATCTCCAATATCGGGTAGAGCAATAGGGAAGGAAATGCAGGGGCGATGGTATATACAGTCATGTAACGTCTTACATGGGGTGAAGCTCTAATAGACAATAATGGACCCAAAAAAAAAGAAAAAGAGATCTCTTAGTCAAGCTTTCCATTAACAGTCCTTGGATCCTTTCTTCAAGTCTCGACCCATTCCTACTGAAATCTTAACCGGCTACACCCGCAAGATCTGTTGGAACTTCATAGATTGGGGTTATAGATTGTGGTATCTGGGGTTCTCAGTCGCAGATGGACAACTCAAGAAGTCGGGGGAGTTAAATCTCCGAACGCACAGGACATTTGCCAAGTCTCACGCAGACGAAAGCGGGGAACACGATGCAAAAACAAAAACAAAAACAGATTTGTCACTAATTATACGGACAGTTATGACGGTATTCCGTTTGTATCTTACAATTCAGACCACCTCCAGCCGAACAAGGAGCTGTCAATATAGTTGGCACAGTGCTTCGTTTGTGAATTCCTTCAAAGGAAATCTCTGAGTCAAGCTTTGATATTTATTTTAAACCCTTGCGTAGGTTTAAACGACCATTCCTTCTCCTTTTTAATGTTGTTGTAGTAATACGATTAACTGCTGGTTTTCAATTGGTTTACGTGTAGGTCTTGCGAGAAAATTCCACACTTCTTTCCATCCCAATGTTAAATACTCATATTGTCCTTATCTTTGTAGGGAAACTATCAATTCTCACCCGAGAGGTACCCCAATCATAGTACTACCCGTAGTGCCGATTAGTGCCCTCCGCCTTAGGTGTCCTTCATGCGCTTCTAGGCTGTTCTGGAAGCCATATCCAGGTTCGTGTGCATGAATGCAACGTGCTCGATCTGAACCTTTTTTTTTTTCAAGTTATTTGTGGAATATCCGGACTTTCTGTCATTTCCGTCCTTATCATTTGTTGTCAATTTGTCACTTATATAAATCCCCTCGGATTGTACTTACCCTATCTCAACGGTTAACACCTTCCTCCCTCCTTCATTGACAATCATGTACGCAATCCCAAGGGAACCTCAGTACACACCTGCTGAAGCACGAGCACAATTCAATACTTCCTCGATCCACCCTGTACCTGCTGGGTATACGGCATGGAAGATTCGTAATGATTACCCTGCTGCCAAACCAATTGCCGAATGGCTGCCCACTCCTCAACCTGGAGCACCTTGGTTGGATATCGACCCTATAACAAATCCTGAAGCCTACATGTTCATTGTACGGGAATACTGCTTTGAGGGAATGATCCAAAATGATTTTATTCCCCAGAAAAATAAGGTAAAAATCTATGCCAAGCATTTTCATAATTTAACAAACACTTAAAGGCACGCGACTGGTACCACGCACCCTGGCTACATTATATGCCCTCAGGACGTGAACCGCTCAACGGTCTCACAACAGAACGTTTCATTCCTAAGACTGAATGGTCTGCTACTCAGAACCGTACAGTCCAGACTTGGGCTGTTGCTTTCTATAACTCCCCTGGTAAGTTACCAATTTGAACAGGTACTTCCTAGTCTATAGCGTTCTTGAATAGCTGCCTCCGTTTTCGGGGGCATGTGGAAAGATCTTGCTGCTCCTGACTGGACTGAGACCAAGAAGTTCCCTCTCGGGTCGGTGATATTCAAATTGCTCTTTACGGATGCAACAGACGCGGAAGTACAAAGTATGGTTGGTGCCCCAACCTGGGAAGCTGTAAGTTTACCCCAATAGATAATTCGTTGTCACTTAACCACAAGGATACTCGACAGGTCATTTGTCCTCAAGTTGTAGTAGATGCCAAAGACCCTGACCCATCAGTCCGAAACGATCTTCCTAGCAAAGTTCGTGTCTTTCAGATGGATATTGCCGTTAGGGATAGTAGGGCCGTGAGTGGCTGGGTCTTTGGAACACATATGTATAACGGGAATCACAATGCGGACAATGTAAGTTGACGCTGCGAGGCCCTCTACATTTCTATAACTGCATCTGAAATTTATGAATAAGGGCTGGTATAGACTCGTACCTGTTGGTCTCATGTGGGGAAATGATCCTGAGGTTAATCAAGTTGCATATGAAGCTGGAGAAAGACCAAAAGAATCTTGGCTCAATCCTGAAGGTAGTAACTTGATAAAATCGATGCATGGAAGTCGTCCCTGGTGGGGATGGAATGAACGTATGAACGGGTAAACTCAATATCTTCACTTTTAGTTCTGATCCCTTATTATTATTAATTAGGCCTGCTGACGGGTTCATCAGCGCATGCATATCCTGCCACTCTACCTCCGAATGGCCTCATAAGGGTGTGGATCTTTTCCCAAAGAAATATGTACATCAAGAGGGTGTTCGGTGGGTGCCTAACACGGACGAGTATGGGAATTCTATGGACCCACAAGTCATGAATTAGTGTGTTATTCCTTTCTACTATTCAGTGTTACCTTGAAATTTACCTTGACTTGAAAGTTTCCGAAATATTCCTTGGGGTGAACCCTTCACGGAAGGCTCAGTCTCTGGTGATCTGTGCATGCAATTGATGCTAGGTTACGACAACTTTGTCAACTGGTCTATACCGGAAGACGACCGCAAGAAGGTTCCAAGTACCGTGAAGCTCCCGAAGCTGCCACGTCAAGGGTAGAGAGATTATATCTATCATTGTCGTCTTTTCAGAGTCCACCGGGTGTTCCTGAGCATCCTGTCAAGTTTGTTCCATCTTTTTGCTTCTTTCTCTGTAATGTTTTCTTGCTTTGTTATAACTGTATCTGCTTATCTGAAAACATGTGGTATGTCTTTTTTTTCTTTGAGTTAGGAATAAATGGGTTATTCTCAAAGACACATAGTGAGAACATGCAATGATGTGGAGTCAAAGCAATGTTATTCCATCAAGCTTCCCCTGCAACCCGCTGCCTCCCTTGATTGTTCCGAGTATAAGACACTGAGGCTTGTTTTCTCCTTTTGTCAAAGCCGGTGTTTGGTTTTTACCAAAACGCCAATTTACACAGCGAGCTCTCCAGGAGCTGAAATTGCTTCAGGAATGTTAATAGCGGAATTATCCAATGTAGAGAACATGTACAGATATTTTCGAAATTTTCTGAGTTGCCTCGTCCTGCCTGAGAACGCATGGAACTCCGCTGACTATGGCTCGACTTGTAGATTTTACAGTACATTCAAATCAGAAGTTTTGCCCAATCAATGGATAAATGAAAACATGAATTTCTACTGATCGGGCGATAGTGCGTTTTTTCTGGAAACGAGTGAATGTGTGATCGCTGGTTTTTTTAGAACACAGAATGCAGTGACCAATACATTTTCCTGCAATGGCACAATCACTGATTTTTTAAAAAGCCAATTATCCTGCATTTTTTTGCGATCACTAACTACCCAGAAAAGTTGTCTATCCGTTGAAGTTGAGTATTAGTTAACAGAACTGGGCGTCTTCATTGAAATCCATGGAGTTCCTTGAAGTCCGCTACCTTCGAGGCTTCAACAATGTGGCTGCAACGGAAAGGAGGATTTGACGGAAAGGAAATTTGAGCTTCTCTCTAAACAATCTGGTGTTGAGAAAGTACCCAAATGTGGAAAGGCGACACTTTGGCGACCCTCGCAGGTATCCTTCATGATATAGCTTTATTTTGCAACTATTTCACATTGTTCCGTAAGCTTTCAGTCAAATTCATAAATGATTTACAGGGAAACCATGGTAGATAGCGTATTTTGTATAAATAATTAACGATTGATAGGTTTCACGATCACTGGATTTTGAGAAAAAGTACCCATCCCTTGTTAGATGATAAATTCCTTTCAGTGAAAAGTAAGTTATCCAGCTATGTACCGATTGGGCAAAACGTCTGAGCTTAATGCATTCAGATTTTATTATAGTTCTTTGAGCGAACCTGACGTTTTGGGTTATAGTGCATTATTTACTCTAACATATCAAGTAAACAGTATATTTAAGCTAGAGAGTTAGTGGATATGGAGATTCAATATAAGGCGAAAATAAGTTCCTCTAAAGCATGCCGTTTGGCTCAAGACCCCCTTACTACAAGAAACTGGACTAAAAGTAAGCTACTTGTTGTATGAATCCATATTGTGAGTTCATTTTCAGAACGAGCTGGAAATATCGGATGATATCAAAATGCCATGGAACTACAAGGAACATGTACGAGAATTAAGTATTATTTGAGCTCAGGGCCTAATCGTCTCAGACTCGCTTTCCTCCATACTCATTCCCAAGTAGGGCCGACTCCCCTGCTATCACTGTTCCATACGTGTGTGAAGGTCCGACCGCTGGTCCCGTCCAATCCTTAGGAAAAGCATCTCCAGCATGTGCCTTTCCTTTGATGTCAATATTAGCATAGACATGGCCCTTCAAAACATCATTGATGGAACTCTGAATTACGCTGTCCAGGTCCTCGGTGACATTCTTCAGTAGCTGGAGTTCCTCCCAGTTGTTTTGCACCTCTGTGATCTCTTCCCTGACCAGTTCCTTGATCTCTTGTGTAGGCGGCGGGAAAGATACTCGAGGGCAACCATGAGCGAGACAACATTGTCTATAAGCTTTTTGAACTGAGAAGCGTCTTTGATGGCCCATTTTACGAGCTTTGAAAAGTTGGGGTGCCTCTTTTGCTCTCATCTTGTTATGCAGCTCCATAACCGCCGGTCCCATCTCGTATGTTTCTGGTGTCTGCTTGTACTGCTTTGAGATTTCTCAGTTTCAGAGAAAAGAAGAAGGATCTGAAACAGAATTTCCTCTGCTTTATCTATCTCCTCGGAGGATGCGCCTGGCATTCCCAGCTTTAGGTTGTCATAAATATGGACGGCTTCTCCTCAACGTGTCAGACGAAGCCTTGCGTTATCAAGGATAAGCTGATTGGTTTGGAAATCATGCCCGAAGTGTGGCCTAGTTCAATGTACTCGAAACAATCAACGCAGGTGGTGAAGACTGTGGCGATACCAATAGTGCCAGAGACTATTCCGAAAGCTTCTGCCATGCTGACAGCTCAAAGACACGGGTAAAGAAGGGAAAATGCTCACCCCATACACCCTACCCAATCTACGAGATAGCATCAGACGTATTTCTCATATGCTGTACCAAAGAGGCCTCATAATCGAAGAACCTTCTCAGATCGTCCCCTATCCCCACCATATAGTCTAAATGCCATGAACCACCAAGCCGCTCGAGGAGGTTCATGAGGTCCTCCGCCAACGCCAACGATCACTGGAGCTCCTATACAGTGTCAGGATATCCTATGTATGCTCTTCATGTAGCCAGTTCTGTACTGGACCTCCACGGAATCTCCCTTTCGAGCTTCGCACTCCAAGAACATTTTTTGCGCCTCCTTCGCGCCTCCTTCGCGCCAGGTGACGTCTTCTGAGAACTATAATAGTAGTCTCCGCGCCACTCTTCGAGTAGAGTACCTCCTCTGGACCTTCTCCACACTCCCTCCGCTATCATGAACGTTCAGTGACGTTCAATAGATATACAATCGTTTACCGCATATCCTCACTTAGCTTCTCACAACAACACACGACGCTTAAGGTGGTTCGGGAGGCGGTGTCAGTTATGCTGGCGGGATAGGAGAGACAGGCTAATTATATACGGGTGAGTTCCTTGTCTGACAACGACTCAAGGTGAGATGGAATAACGTACATTGAGTTGAAGCTTTTTGACTTCAATGTTCTCATGAACCCTCGCTCACGATGGTGTCCTGAAAGCTTCCATGTGCCAAGTAGAAAAGAATATTTGATTATAGATAGAGGCTGCTTTGTCACTGGTCAGCGCCATCCAGATGGCGAGCATCAGTCGTGTGCTTTCATCCATCCTCATCTCTCACCAGAGCGATCCAATTGTTCCATAATCTCTAGCATTGTACGATGCAAATGACAACTATAAAACGTATCTCCTAGTAAAGAAGAATTTTTTTGCAAGAAACTCGCGTCCTACCAGGGGCCTGTGGATCAAGGCTACTTGCGAGAATTCAGAAGATTCTCGACAAACTCTGCAACACTTTGCATCTTGATGCCTCGCTGATGGTTGAGTGTCTTATCCATGTCCCACCATACCCCCTTCCCTTGAGCAAACACCACCCTATACTTTTTCATTGTGTCAGTTGCATCCACGCGTAATGCATCGTTTAACTCTGCAACTGTCCAAACATGCCGAGTGACTTCTTTGCCAGATATCCGGTCCAAAATATCTGCGACCTCCTTATAGCTGACTGTATCTCCCGCAATATGCACCACTTGATTCCTAAGCCTCGGCTGATAAAACACCACCTCGGCCGTCATCTTTCCAATGTCTTCGGGACTCGTAACTGTAACGCGATTCTCCCATCCACCCAATGCCTTAATGACCCCACGTTCTACATCTACCACTCCAAACTCTCGCTCGAACAGAAAACTTGTGAACATTCCGGTCGAGATAATGACCCATTCTGTCTTCTCTTGACTTCGCAGCAGAGCCCTCACATCGAGCTGCTCATCAAATAGGTCTTGCGCGGACCCGTAGCCGATGATGTCGTAATCCACACCGAATTGCCATGGAAAATAGCGCTTCACGTTCGCAGACAGCGCCGCTCTGGCGAGCTTAACCTGCACGCCCCGCCCGCCGACTAAACCGGTACATGAGATGATAGAGTGGTAACTGTGGAAGTAGGAGGCCAGCTCGGTCTCAGACCAGTTCACGATGTCACCGGGGATGAGATTCATCCCGTAGAATTCCAACTCCCGGAGCTCCGCTATCTTTGCTGGGGAAGTGGTGGCGAGAGTCGAGGGACGAACCATGACAGATACGGAGATGGTAGCGAAGGATGGATGACGGGCGATGCTGCGTAGGACGGCCATACCCAGCTCACCCATTCCGAGGACGAGGATGGATTCAGCAGCGGCCACGTCGCGCTGTTCTTGGTGGAATCAAGTATGTCAACTATCGATATCGTGCTGATTCAGCCTATCGAATCGTACCTTCCTGAGTCCCCTCGCTCTTCGCCTCTGTGGGATGTGTAGCCATCATTCCTATGGGTTATACAGTAAACGAGTATGAGCTGGTCTCAAAAAATGCAATCAAATCCCGCCAGAAAAAGAGACGGATGGCAGGAGGTTGTAGCGGTAAGAAGGCAGCGTGCAGGTCATAGGCACTCGCGTCGTGTCCGATGAGCTAGGATAAGCTCCGGTGACCTAAAGAACCGAGTTCGCAGTGGACTGTTACCGCTCGGCATCCCGGCAACGCTTGTCGCACGATCTGACGATATCGCCGGTCCGTTAACCACCAGTGACCACCCCCGACCCCCTTCCCACCGATCTTCTTCTTTGCATTTTGCTAAGCTCTGTTCTGTTGAACAATTAATCATCCCTTGGTTAAGCTATAAGGCACAGATGTTTGGGTGAGCCAAGAAAAAGGCTGGGTGCTGCTGTTTGGGTGTCGAGTCACCCACAGCCCCGACCACTTGACGGCTAAACGGCAGCTCACGCGGAAAAGGAACAGGGCTTATCAATGGGTTGTTGAATAATCTGAAATGAAAGCCAAGTTTGAAAGTGCATCTAGATCTTAGATATCGAGCCAATGTTTGATCTGCTCATCGAAACATCAAGATTCAAAGTGGATGCTTTGGATCATTGAGGTCAAAGGATGTTTGTGAGTGGATCTGTTTTCCTCAGTGACCAGCTGCAGTAATAAGTACACTGAGCAATTAACTCTAAGTTCTCAAGTAAAGGTAGTAATCTTATCCAGGACTGGCACAAATATGACGCTCTACCAGTTTATGCATAGTTTCAGGTCGGAAACATCGATCTACCATAGATTGAGGCTAAGTGCCCAAACTCAGCACAAACATATATTGGTTTGATATATTGCAACGCAGGCAGTACATACTACAAGTCTTGCAATTCTCCCGGATCCGCTTCGATCGCTACACTTGGCTGTGCAGGAAATTTCTTCCAAGCACCATTATCAAAAGCATGCCCAAGGAAGTTGATTCCATTCTGGAGTACATTAATCATGTAGTCCTTTTCGTTCTGAGTGACAGGCTTTCCCTTTATCATTTCCATCTTGTTGAAATGGCGTCGAGGGTCTTAATTGGAATCTCGTACAAATCGGAAACTGCAGGACCCAGCGCTTCTCTGAGAGTCTCGTCACGCAGGAATGAAAAGTGAGCGACCTCTTCTCCCCAAGACGGTATCTTGTTCCCGACTTTGGACTCATGTACATACCTACAATAGCTTCAGTGCACCATAAGCGCCTCTGCGCTTCGAGCACTTAATTGATTCTCTCTCTCTCTCTCTCTCTCTCTCTCTCTCTCGGTTAGAAGGCTCAAGGGACCTTTGACGCCTTTGCGCATTGTGCGGTCCCAGAAGCATACGGGTACGATAGGCGGAAAGATTTGCGCCGGTTGGGGTGCAAGATAAGGCTGAGGCATAATGCCTAGAGCCATATTGAACGTGAAGAGGTTGCAATCCAGGTAGACGGTTTCGCCCTTCTGGGTTGTGAAGTAGATCCAGTAATGCTCTTCCGGATCCTGACCATGCAAGATGGATCCATCGGGGAGGATATAGACAAGTCTATCATCCGCAGTAACGCGTGCCCACCCCGATACGACGCCAAAATCCGAGATACCAGCACTCCTATAACGAAGGCGGGTGCGCGTACCGCCTTCCTCATTTAGGGACGAGTACATCCTGAGCATCAGGGAGACACATATACCCACGACGATGGGAAGAACATTGCCTTCGCGTAGTATACGTCGAAATAGCTTGCCGCGTACTTTCGGAGTTATTCCCTTCGGCCACCAATGGCTTTGATCTGGCCTCCTATTGGCGCTATCCACAGCTTCTCCGAGGCGAACTACGCGAGCATGAGTTCCATATGGGAGAAGTTCAGCTGGAGTTGTTGGATTGGGTGCATTGATTACGTTGTGTTTCAAGGCGATATGGATGACTCGAACTTGCAGTCTGGGTGATTCCGCTATGCACGCTAGAACCGGGTAAAATGAGGATAGATCGATGCGATCGGTCTTCTCTGGATGACCATAATTTAGCAAGAGGCAGGTCTTAGCTGTAACAAAACATACTGCAAGATGATTTGTGATTTTTCCAGTCTGTATTTTGGCATTCTGTAGAGCAGTATGCCACCTGAATAAAGATCAGTATACCATCAATTTCTGCTTTAAAATTCACGAATACCTCTCCACATCTTGAACACAGCTGTAAATCATTTCCTTTCCCACACGCTTGGCATTTGTCTAATTTCTCGACTGTTAGATAGATCTGTGGCATCGCAATTACGATGGTGGCAACAAAGAGGTGATGGTGGTGGCGTATTGCTGACAGCAGGTCTCAAAACTATGTACAACGATATGACTAAGCGAGCTGCGTAAGCGGGAATGTTAATGTGAAGTCAAGGAGGTTCAGATAACGCCGTAACGTGTACGACGCCACGTGCGAGCCCACCCAAGGCTTCCCACAAAGCCCCACCCTAGCAGACTTTCTTCCCAACAGACCAGTACACATGGGAGTTGACACCCTTGGTGACATGATGGACATAAGAACCAGTCCCGATTAGTGTTGCCCACGACTGGCTATGGCTGGCTAGAATTAGCCAAGCCATAAATACCTAGCTGGCTTGGCTCCAAAGCTGGCTCGACGCTGCTTAAGGAGCGAGAGAATTTAGCTCTCGAAGAGCCGTAAGTATGTAGCTAAGAGAAAATGGCTGTGGGAACGATGATATGAGGATGGGAGTGATGGAGGAGAGGAGAAAGGCAAGGATGTGTTCGAACTTCGCTCTCCGATGCAAAGACCTTGAGCCACCGTTCTGGTGCTTGGGTTGGCGGGTGGTTCTCTCGTTAATCTTCAACTTTTACTTCTGAACAATACATTTTAATTTTTGATGGTTACTCTTCAGTTCACTATCAGTATTGGTGAGAGGAATAGGGTGTGTACTCAACATAATGTCTCGATCACTATGAGTAGGTGGGGTACGGAATGGCAGGGATGAAAGGGGGGGGGGGGAGAATGGCAGTGATCATTCGGAGCAGATTTCAACGGAATATTTTAGGAAAAGTTAGGGTTAGAGACAGATGAGGAGTTGAAGGAGGTGAGGGAGAGGATGGAGGCCCACAAGAAGGCGAGGAAGAAGAAGGCCCCTGTCGAGGGAGACGTGTCTGAAGCGAGACAAGTGGCGCAGGATCGGGTAAGCGGAAACGCTCCGTCAAGGTCAAAGATGCGTGCAGTGTCAAGAAGCGTCATGTTTCTGCAGCGACTGTTGATTCTGATAGCAATGTTTCGGATGCTGAGCAGTGCAGTTGAATAACAGGACTTTACCCTAATTTACTTGGAATTTTTGCGATTTATATCCTTATGTCACTATTAGCTATGGAATTAATATAGTATGTTTTGCCAAAAATTCTGGAGTTGAGATGTGGAGTGGTTGCAGAGATGTGCGAGGGCGGGAGGGGATGTCGGCGGCAACGATGAGGCTGCGGCGAGTGCGTGTTGATGGGTTGACGGACATGTGACCGGGGGGAGCGACGGTAGGCGGTTGATGGTGCTCGGCGATGACGTTAATGGAGGCTTTGATGGGTTCTGACGGTGTTCCTGGTGGAGGGAACGAGAACCGGATGGAAAACAGTTTATTTTCATTATTTACAGCAGCTTTCTGCTCTCTAAGTTTGCCTAAGTCGACGATTTTTTTTGTCGACCGGGGTATGCCTGCCAAACAGAGTAACTAGGCCGGCTACGCTAACCCTTTGACCAGTCTTAACTACTATGTCATTTCTTAAATTCTTTCCTGATGTTCTAACCTACATCAACAACGTTATATCTCAACAGGTAAATATTCCAGTCCATTACTTCTGCATTACACCCCATACATCTAAACATTTCCTGCAACTCAAACATGGAACGTCACCTCCCAAATCCTCACCGCCGCATCCGACCCTACACCAATCAACTTCCTCTTCCCATTCGCATCTCCACTTCCGGGTATCCAGCGCACGCCCCACGCACCGCCAGTCACGGCGTTCTTGATAGGGATGTTCTTGTTTATCTATAGAATTGATTAATGCTGTGAAGATGGATATAGGACTGATGGGAGAGATGAGTCGTACCTTTTCGATTGACCAGATATAGATATGTGTATCTAAGGATGCGGAGGCGATGTGGGTAGACTCTTCAGTCCACGCGAGGGAGTAGATCCGCGCGGTGACGATTACGATCTTTCCGGAGCCCTGTGGACGGGATAAATGAAGGGTTAGGATGTTATAATGATATTAGGTGAAGAAAGGGGAATGGACGTACGTCGCCTACTGCAAGTAAGAGCCCGTTCGGCGAGAAGGCGAGCGCGCGGATTTGGCCGCCGTATGGACCGTCGAGGACACCGGCATCCGTTAAGAAGGCGTTTGACCATATATATAGATGGAGCTTTTCATCTTAGGAGCGGGGATGTTAATGCAATGTTTGAAGGGATGAAGAACGTAGACTTACATCACCACCTACGACAACTTCTTCTTCAGTCATTATTCCCCCAGGAGAGCACCCAGCATCCTCGTCTGCGAGAAGTTGGGTTATCGAGCGATGATCGTATGATGATTATGACCGCTGCGCGAGTCCACTTTCCATCGTTGACGCATCTGGCTCTTTCGGATGACCTTATAAAGGCTTTTCGGCAGCTTGATGTTGGTAATCTGCAGAACCTTACGTCGTTACGGCTTGTCTTTGCGTGGAGAAATACCGAGATACAGGATTTACGAATGTTGGGATTTTTTTCGCGATTGGAAACACTGGATACTGTAGTATTACGACCAAATGTTCGCGTCACGCATCACGGAGGCCTTGGAACTGCACTAAAATAGGGGTGCATCACGCATCACGCGAGCCTGCGAACTATGATTTATACCAAATAAAGCCCCGAACCAGGTACGGCTATCCATGGCCGCATCCACAGAGAGAACTAAAACAGGGTCCGTCACGCGTCGCGCCGGGGTCCGAACTATAACTCGGAAAACTATGACGCGTCACGCAAAACCCCGTGAACATATGGTCGTAATACCACAGTATTGAAGTCCAGACGCTGGTCAACTATCCTCAAAATGCGAAGGCTATAATAAACCTTAAATCCCTGAAATATGTAAAGATTTCGGTTCCGGATCCAGGAGTCGCAGCAACGCTATTTGCATTTATACTCATGCCGCAGCTGACGCACCTTCTGGTGTCGTTCACTTCAAAGGCCGAACAATATACCTTCATTAACGAAATACTCGGCGAAGATCCCGATCACCTAACACACCTATCGATCCACAACACATCCTTGCGAAACATATCGCTCGCATCCCTCCCAAATCTCACTGCTCGCCGTCTCTTCCACGCATGACCTAATACTGTCGCGTGGGAATAGCTTTCGGTCGCGCGACTTTACCTTTCGGTCCAGCCCGTGGAACCGATTGGTCGGGGCGTTTTCAGCGCTTGGTCACCACAAATACACGTGACGGTCAGGACGCTTTGCCTTATCTGTCGCCAACATCACTCGATCATGTCGCGTCTCTTAACGTTTTGGGTCGCGACTTTTAATTTCTCGGCTTCCAGCTCACCAAATCGTTCGAACCGGGGTTCATTTTGTTCCTCTCGTGTCATACATTCTAGGAAAAATAACCACGTCAATATCAGACAGCGGTAAGGTCCATTATTCTTCAAATGCACCCTGCTACTCATAGTGGATACAGACCGGGCTCCCCATATGTTTAGCATCGTTACTGAAGATTTAGCATGATCGGAAACATGTCAATGACTTCTAGGCAGGTACTAGTCGGCTCCGGTGAAGGAATTAGTCCCCTCGCAAATTGTTATCAGCAAGAGAGGGTCGTTCTCCAAGGACTCACAAGGAACCTAGGTACATCGTTATATTATAGAACCCTGTATGATAATTTATTGAAACTGTGTGGAATGCATTTGAAACGCATCATCGGGTGTCCAAGAATTCCCTAGCCACGATTGGGGTTCGATAAGGGTACATAAACGGGCAAGGGTGTCATGAATATCGAAAATCACATCAAGTGTTCATTACTACCTACAACTACATTTACAAGGCAGTTTTATTATTGAAGCATTTTTCTGTCAGTTCTCATGTGCTTTGATAATCTCAAGATGAGTAGAACTCTTTGCTAACATCTCCCTTTCTTGCCAACATCGAAGGACCTAATTTCAATGGTTCGCCAAGCCGATTGTCCCAGAAATTCTCCCCTCAGTTACCGATCTTTTGAAGCACAGGTACGAAATAAATGTCAGGAGATATCGTCAAAATGTCATTTTTTCAGGCAACTCTCGGATCTTTTAGATTTCGGTGTAACGTGTTCGGGGTTTGTTAGGGAGATAGGGAGATAGGGTATTTGTAAGAGGACTAAAGCCCAGATATAAAAGCTGATAATATTTGAGGACCATTCATCGGACATTCTCTTTGCCTCGTCGGTTCTCTACTCAGCAGCATTCCCATAACCTCTGACCTTATTTCAAGCATCCTCGGGCACTACTTCAAATATTTGAGTATGTATCTTCTTTATCTATTTAACTGCAAGGTTGTCCTGACTTTCTATCATTAAGGTATGACCGGGGATTTACAGCCTCGCCCCCGTGGACGTCCTAAAAAGGTCTACAAGCCCCGCGGTCGACACTTAGCACTTCAAAAAGTCAAGAGTCTCTTTGGCAGCAGCCGTTCTAACATTTCGGAGCTAACTAACTCCATATCTAATGCTATTACTCAGCCCACTGATCCTGATCCTCCTTCTGTCAATATTCCTCCTCTCTCAGCCGAAGAAAAACTTATAGCATCTATCAATTTGTCTCGACCGGCTGTACAACGTGTTCTTGAACAAAACAAAACTGACAGTGCCTCCTTGCCTCTGTTTCTCGATGCTGTTCCTCGGCTTGGACCTATCTGGCACCACCTCGGCACTTTACCTACTACGGAGCTCCCGACCTGGTTCGATTCACAGGTGCGTAGAATATTCTATTACCATTATTTCGAGAACTTATTGCTATTCATTTATAGCGGAATGATTACAATATGCACAAGCTTCTTCAGACCGAGAGTACTGAAGTCGTTTGGTTTGGACATCCTGGTGACAGTCCAAACGACTTCCGTGCCCGTCGGTTTATAGTTCGCTGGAGGGAGAAGAGTTTGCTCCCACTTTCGGACCGTGCGAAGCATGCAGTTAGAGGGAAGGTGGTTTTGCGAGCTGAATACTACTGCCGCGGTGTTTGTTCTTTGGCGGGTGAACAATCAAGCACGGACTCTGACAGTTCTTGCCCTTCGAGTGTGTCTCATTTAAATGAGAACCCTTCTCCTCGTACAATAATTGTTTTAGGTTCAGTCTCCGGGGAGGAGGATGCAGACGAGCAAGAGAAAGTGTCACGATGGCGCAAATGCCAGAATCGTGTTAAACTTGTGGTAAGCGACGGTTTTAGCTCTACCACACAGAGTCATTTATTCTTCGCTTCTCCAGATTGAGGACCGTGCCGATGATCTCGGACTTGCACATATATTTCAACAGCATGAGCATAATGAGGTTAATAATGTTAAGGAATTGCATTGGTCCCGACTTTTGCGAAACGAAGTATCAGCCAGTTTAAGACTTATCGGGGCGAAACCCACTCAAATCATGCGAGGTATGTCATTTGTATTAATTTTATTATTTTACTGAACACTGAGGCGCTTATTGCAGAGCTCGTTGCTCGATTCACACATCCAATTCGTCAGAAGCTCTTCAAGAAAGGATCCATTGAAATCCCTGACCGGTTACCGGAGTTCCGCCGTCCTACTCAGCAGCAAATTCGCCAAATGATTCCGGCAGTAACACGACGTGCTAGACTCGACTCAGACCCCTTCACCGCAGTTCATATATTAGCTCAACGATTGCCAAAGAATGTTTATGAGTAAGTGTTAGATCTTAATGCTTACTTGATGGTAATTCTAATGTGTTGGGTGAATGCACAGCTACAACCCGCATGATTTTTCGAAACCTGATTCACAGTCAAACTTCACCTGTGCTCTCACAACTGATTTTGGCCTGGAGACTTTGCTCTTACAGGGTGTAGCAGATGGTGTAGGGGCAGATACGAGTTGGCGTAACAAAAACGAAAATCGTGCTGCAGTTACCTTCCTCACTTGTGTAAATGACAATGGACATCTGGTGCCTGGTCAGTTCATACTCATTACTGACTTAATAGTTGCTAACCTTGCAGACTTATTAACACAACAGGCTCCGCATTATTGTCAGCTAATATCAAGACAACAACATTGTATACGTATTTCATTGAGACTGAGAATAGAGTTCTTGAACGGGCACGGGAAATTGTGAAGGGTATGAGCAGAGACATTTAGAACCACATGAAATACTAATGTAATAATTTCAGATCCTGCTAGTATCATTCACGAGAATGAAAGGGATCACAAGAATATTCTCAAGCATGCCTCTCGTGCTGTGCAGAAAAACAAATGGCGAATTCTCAAGTGGATGATTGACAAGTGCCGGCATCTAATTAATGCTATCAAGCGCTGTATGTGTCCATTTGCTGAATTTTTAACGGCTCACTGATCTCAATTTAGTTTGTGCTCAGGCTGTTATTATTATCTGTCAGTTTCATATCATTCAGGCTCTCATTGAGCTTCGAGGGGATAAGGAACGTATCACTGGTAGCCCCAGAATTCCCGATGGCCTCAAATTCGAATACACATCGTATTTTCGTGAAGCTCAGCGCTGTCGAACCAAAGAGGACTGGCCTATGTACGAAGCACGATTCTTTCGACGTCTGGAACATGTATGCATGCATGGGAACGTCGAGGACAGCATGGTGGAAGGAAGTGACCAGTCCGATAGTGATGATAACCTTCCACGGTCTGCCCAGCTTCCCAGTCCTGCCGTTCGAAAAGCCTGATTTGAATTTCTCAAAGATTACTTCAAGAAGAATTGGTTTACTGAGTTTTGGCTTCGTAAGTGCATTTTATTTGAGAGTACTGGCATTTTACTGATCTCCTTGATAGCACACGTCACAGACATAGGATTGCCGTCTGGGAGGACACGGGACGGCAGTTTCAACACGAACAACTTCTCAGAGGCTGCCTTTCTCGTATTTGATCGTGTCTTTCTGGATCATCGCAAGAACAAACGGTGAAGCCTTTGCATGTCTGTAAATACAGCATTTTTAACTTAATAAATGGCCAGGATTGATCGCTTGGCCCTTATTATTGTCCTGGAATGGTTACCCTTTTATGAATTCTGGCCTTCCGAACAGCGTGCTATTCCTCAAGAGATCAGAGAAGCGAATCTCGTCGCTCACACCATCTGGGAGCTCGGTTTGGTTGCACATCTCAAGGACAGGATCTATCGTATTCAGGAACCAAATAGGTGTGGTTGCATTATTATTTTTTGTTTGTATTTATATTGATAGTCTCGTGTATAGTGAAGGAGATGAGCCCGATGTCTATGTGGTGAATCTGGCCATTCCTCGGTGCACCCCTTGTTCGGTTTGGGAGAAAACAGGGAAATGGTGCATTCATATGCGAGCTGTAAAGATCGCGTTGGGTAGTGGACCAGTTTCCGCATGGCACAGTGTGTTTTCAGTAATCTCATTTCGAAAAAAAATCCTAATCCCTTGTAGGTATAGAGACTGAGAATCAACGAGTTCGCAGACATATTCCAGTTCAAGGTGCACGCACAGCACGTATGATTTCCGATGAAATAGTCAATCAACAAGTCAGTAAAATTATTTCAAAACTTCTACAACCGGATTCGACCACAAAATCACCCATCAAGCAGCTTAACAAGGCTAATGCTAACTCTGATGGTTCAGAAGGATGTGAGCTTGTTTGCTTTTTTACCCACTGAATTCTATTCCTAACCCCATTTAGGGCTGATCAAGGGTATTGCACACCTGCAGGTACCTGCAGGTTCACCTGCAAAAATACCTGCAGGTTTTGACACCTGAACCTGCAGGTACCCGGCGCTTAAATATCTGTAAGGGTGGAGGTATTGATCTTGCTAAATGAATACCTGTACAGGTATTTGTAAATATGTCGAAACTTGTGTTAATTCAATACTACAAGGGAAATACTTGTTAAATGTGAGTCCAGGATAGCAAATAGGGACCCCCCCTCCCTGTAGTAGTGGAAATATATATGAAATCACCTAGATAACCCTCAGGTACCTGCAGATAACCCACAGGTACCTGCAGGTAACCTGTCACAGGTACCTGTGAGAAACCACCCGTATAGGTATTTGATACCTGCAGGTGTCCACCTGTAAGGATGGAGGTATCCCCAAAGTGAATCAACATACCTGCAGGTATCATCTGAGGGTGCACCTGAGGGTCACCCGTGATCAGCCCTAACCCCATTCCTTCCTCGTTTTCAAGTTCATACAGGCTGGCTATTGAAAGGCAGGAGGCCTGCGAGGCTTCAGCCTCTCCGTAAATGGCGTGCTTCAAAAAGGCAAGGCCACACCGTTCGGTTCAGTAAGAAGAGTGGGAGGCACAGTCGTGCACGCATTGGCAGCAACAGTCTTTTCCGTACCGGTTCAGTCAAGGGTAAACACATCAGGTTCGGTGCCAATAATGCAAAAAAGGCTGTACTCAAGATTAAAATTAGGGTATGCTTCTGTATGAGATTTATTTCCAGGATGATTCTAACTGTGGAAAGATTCTGAAGCCCGCTTCAGCTCAGCCTTCAACATCAGTAGCTGGAGCAGTACCACCGAACCCTCAGGCCCAGGTAAGCATATGTCTTGTTGACTTTACTTTTCCAACCCAATGTCATATTTAGGAGGAGAACTCCCTGCTGTCTGGGTGCTCAGCAGTGATGAGCTGGTTATGTATTCAATGGATTGCTCTCGGTGGGGAGGGGCATATATGCTGCGCTCCGAAGAGGTTGAAACCTGGGTTTCTTTTCTCAATGCCATCACGGACACTCTCAAGTTACCATTCTGGTTTCAAGTTGCTGGTCAATCGGTCCAAGAGCGCCATATAGCGGAGATTCTAGTTCAGGGTATTCAAGTGTGTATAATGAGTTCATGAACACGGTTGACGGCTAGATTCTGATTGATCTATTTTTGACTAGGATACACCTTTTGCCCAAAGGATGAGGGAATTGTTCGCTGAGCGTCCGTTTAACACCATCATTTTCCTTCGGCTGACAGGAGCTCATTGGACCCTTTGGGAGTACAATATTGTGTTGTCCACAATTATGTGCACCATCTATGACTCACTACATACCTCTGTGATGGAGATCGATCACACTTTTCAAGATCAAATTGTGCAGGCTCTTCATTGTCAAAAATTCGTAGGCTCTATAGAGACAGTGATTAAAGTATGTGATTCCTTAGGGATATAGCGATTACTTGTATTGACCAGTCTATTTATAGTACAATATCCAGTATACAGGTCTACAGAATGATGGGCATGCTTGCGGTTTCTGGGCTGTTTTTACTGCCCTGAGCCGTATATTGAATGTTGATCTGGGCTCCTTGTCAGTAAAGGAGCTGGAGCTGGAGCAGATTAAATATGCCCTCGCACATGCATGGTGTAATTTTATCTCTGGAGTGGAAGGGTTTGACGGGGATGCTTTCAACAAATTAGTATCCAACCTACGCCTGGAAGGAATATCCCGATGGTCTAAAGAAACAGTGATTTTAACCAATATAACCGCTTTCTAGCCCGTATTTCTAACACCAGAAATTTTTAGGTGGCATTACGGCCAGCTGATAAAGCACGAGTAATGTCCGAGTATGTGCTTCCATATGCCGAGGCATTTGAGGAGCATTTTGGGGCAAAGGTATGGTTCTGATTTTAGCGTTTATTGCATAGTACTTACATCACTTGGACAGCAGCCTCCCGGTACTGAAAATGCCCCAAGTCAACATTCAGGATCAGTCAAGGTTTGTACTCTCCAATATATGAAAGACTTAATACATTGACATAAGCATTGCATCAAGGGTCAATATTCTGACGATGCTCAGATGTATGAGCAGCAGTGCTTGCAATTATCCAAGATTGACAGACCTCTTATGATTGGATACCATATTATTGCTGTAAAGGACTTCAACACAATCCATAGCAGGGTTGGCTGGCTCAGTGACACTATGATCGATGCATTTCTGTTTCTTTATTTTGAAGACCACCACGAAGCATTTTCTAAAGTGCCGAGCTTCTATTTCATTGATTCCCTTACCTCTAGGATCATGGCTACTCGTCCGGCAAGCAATCCCTTTGGGCCATATGGAAGAATATATATGTACGAGTACTGGATTCAAGCAGTAAGTGAGAACGTCAGATGAATTGTTTCCTCCACTTACATATATAGGTAAACATATTCGATTTTAGGACGATAATGATACCTTGAAATATTGAGGATAATCACTGGGTTCTTGTCTCAATCCACCAAGAAGAATGCAGCATCTGAATCCATGATAGTTTCTCCCAAAAAATCAATCGCAGTCATAAGAATATTCTCAAGGTATACATTCTTCGCAGCCTTTATTTCACATGTTTTACAGTTTTTTTTTTTTTTTTTTTTTTGGTTTTCTAGAGAGTCCTGCAGTTCCTTACATTCGAGTATTCTAAACATAACTTGGGTGAACTTCCTGTGGAATGGTGATTGAATCTCAATGCATACATTGGTCCCAAAGTAAGCATTTTACCCGGATACTCAGTGTTTGGCTAACCACAAGGCCTAAGGACATGATTCCGATGAATAATCCACAACAGACTAATGGCTACGATTGTGGAATATTCATTATACTCTTCGCAATCAAAATGGCCTGTGGGAGAGATCCCAAACGTTCTAGTTACAAGGTGACAGCCGAAACTGTCTCTTCAATGTGTGAAGAGGTTGCTATGTGCATCAGCAATTATTTGTTCAACAAATATCTATATCTTCGGACTCAATCAACACATTCTCTGTCACCACATCTAACTCCTCCTCACTCTCCACTCCCACTTCCTCCTCCAGCATCACATCCTTCGCTCCCGATGTCAGGCCTGCCACACAAGCCTGCACCATTTCCCCTATCAATACCTATGCCTGCTTTACCTTGTCAGTCCTCGCTGTGTCCAACTTCTACTGTAACAAGCCCGCCTTCACCTCAATCAAATCCAGACATTTCCTTGCAATACTATGGCCCTGGTATTGGAGAATGGGCATTGTGGCAGCCTGAACCTGGCTCAAAACTCTGTGTTGGAAAGGTCATACACATTGATCACAATCGAGGAGTTGCAATGATCCAGCCTGCACCAGCCATTGACGAAAAAAGTAAAAGAATTTTCAGACACCCATTTGAGAAGACCTTCAGAGAATGTGAGCTAGCTCAGTGTCAGTTTGGTGACCCCGTACCTGGAAACATGGTACTTATATTATCTTCATGGATGTTTAGAACACCGTATTTATCTCTCAAACAGATTATGAAACTCCTTTGGCCTGCTTTTCTTGATACTCGTGACCTGGAGGACCTGGGTTACAGCACTGAAACACTCCGTCCTGAAGATTTGGCTAAGCTGCACCCACAAAAGAAGCTTCTCGTTAATCACTTACGGTCCAAAGTCTCCATAGCCGCACTTATTATTCTTTCAGGAAGAAACCAAGGTTATCAGGGTCAATTCGCAGCCTTGACACACGATTTCGAGGACTTACTCAAGAAGAAGAAGACCCGGGACAGTTTGCAGAAAGTAGCACTCCAATTTCATGACTGCTTTACTAGATATCTAGACGACCAGGATAGCTTTCTTATTGACAGAATTACCGCCACTGAGGTTGCTCCTGCGATGGTGTCTATACTCGAAGAAAAAGCAGGCACTGAGATGACTGCTTCGCAGCGTTCTTGGGCTGGTGACTATGCATCAGGGCCAGGTATCGTGATCTTAGCCTGCTGGGCACTCAGCTGGTACCTTCAGGAGCCGGTGTTAAATATCTATCCACTTTTACAGGCAGATCGCATTTATCGTGAACCTAGCATTCAAGATGAGGCATGGAGTGCACTGATAATTTGCGCATGGTTTGTTGACTTCAATGGGCATGTGAGAATGCGGGTTACTCATAGGGTGTCCGATCCTACTATTTTACCTCCCCCACTCCGCATTCATCCTTTGCCGCCAGTAGATGTATGTCTTCTATTTTGTTGATTGGTTTATCTTACAACATTCATTTAGACTCCTGATATGCAGGTTTCTGTGACCCAGAGCACCACAATTACTGCTACAACTGATGTGAGTTCACTCATCACTTCATTCTTATAATACCTTGCAACGAAAGCACACTCAGGATGTGACGAATTTGGCTCCAATGCTAACACTGATTAGTAGCACCTCAGTGGAACCTCCTCACCAGGTTACTCAGGTGCATATACAGGTATGTGACTGTTTCGGCTACATTTTGTCTTATTCTAACTAGTTCCTATTTCATACAGAACGATAATAAATGTCAGCCCGAAATCATGAAATTGGCCTTAAGTCCTGATTTGACACCTGGCGTAAATGCTGCTCAGGGAGATAGGCAGGTGAGTAATTGGGTCAGTATCAGCTCATCCAGCAACTACTTAAATGGACGTAATAAATAAGAACCAGGAATCTACCAATCCTTCAAATAGTGGAACAAAGAATCAGAAGAGAAAGCGAGAGGACATTGAGGAAGTGGAAGAGGTTTGGTCAAGGAAAAGGCTTCGAACTAGACGTAAATGAGGCATATTGTGGAGTAATTATTGATATCCACATACAGTGAATAGTATATGGAGAATTCAACTGTAAATGCTGCAGTGTGCTTGAAAAGCGGAGAATTGAGCTGTACGAGCTTTCCTATGATTCCTTTGCGACTTGGAGGCACTGAAGCAAGACTACACTCTACAGAGCATTAACTCATAGGTAGGAGGTCCGACTTATATCACCCTGGTATTTAGTTACACTAAACTTATTACAGTTCCGGAAGGAGGTACGACTGAATGGTGAAACCGTCCTTTTGATATCGACACCCGTTTTCGTGCTGGATTGTCCCACGGTTTGATTTGGGCTATGTCTGAACATTCCCACAGTTGCAATCTGAACATGCAAACTCCTGCACAGTCTCTAGCGTCCTTCCTCATACCCCTAATCACTATCGATCTTCCGTGGGAAATAGATATCATATAAAAGAATATACTTAAATATTTATGGTAATTTAGGGTAAGCCTTTCATTTACTATCTCTTTACTTTTCCTAACTCGGCTGTTCCCGTGAATCCCAACATCACTCTGCACCGACAATGCACGTCACCTTCCTTACCTTACGGCCATAACCACAACCACGATCTCCATTCTGTTCTTATATTGTTCTACATTGCATACACTGATGTGTTTTCAGTCCAGACATCTTTTATGCGCATTGCCTCTAGCTGATAACCCAACCTGTAGCCTTTCCATCGACAATCGGGCCTATTATCGCTTATAAGTCAGTCTCATTACAGTTCCAAAAGGAGGTATGACTGATTGAACTGTCCTTTTGAAACCAGCACACATTTTCATGTTGGATCCTCCCATGATTATTTATGCTATAACCTTCAACATTCCCACAGTCACAGCCTACAGCTTCAAACCCTTACAGGGGCTATGGTGCAAACTGCATATCTAACGATTTTCTGTGCAGCAAATATAGTACCTAAATGAATAAATTACAGGTAGGTGGATATTTTCCTAGTGATTTCATTCTCCCTGTGCAGCTATGCCCGCAGATCCCGGCATTGCTTGGCATTGACAATGCTTGTCACCTCCAACAAAACTTCTGTTGCATCCATGCCACTCGAAACCTCCTGGATAATAGATGAGCTCCTAGGCATTATGATATGTGTTAAGTTAACGATACTTCTGAAATACCTTCATATTCACTTCCATATGGTTCCAGGCTGGTCTTGTGGCAAGTAAGACAGTGTTGGCTTGTGGAGTAGAGACTGTGGTGGACTTGGGGTACGACCATGGACAATTAGGTATGTGTGCATATTCGTGAGGTTAATGTTATGCTTATTATGACCTATACCAGAGTATGGGAGGTGGTAGTGCTGTCTAACCTGTTTAGGCCTCTGTTACTGCCAGCGCACATTATGTGAAAAAAAATCATTATGATTGCAGATCCACGGTGCACATGTCTCTTATTCCATCTTTCTACACAAAATATGCTCATTGGTTTTAAGATTCAAAAGAGTACTTTATGGTGTAATCGGTCCCTTGGCTTTTACTGAAAACCTCACTCTGTCAACCATTGAAGTAATTAAATTTCATTAATAATCACATTTTCATTGCCTCCTGAACCCCTCCAACGAAGTAATTAGATTTTGTTCATACTACACATTCATTCTCTGACATATGTCTGTAGAACTACCCACCTTCAACGATGTACCACATTGCTCAGCACTCATTACCCTTCATCCTCAAGACCACACACTCATTGACGAACATTCATTTCATTTTCGTATGGGATATCCGAAGGACTGTGATTCAATAAGGAATAAAGGATAAACAGTTTCAGCTAAATTATGAAAGAACAGGAAGGAGAAGCAGGCACTGGTGTCTATTAGGATGTGTGTAAAGGGTACAATTCCTACATTGTTCTACATTGTGTATGCTCACCTGTTTTCAATCCAGGCATCAGTTATGCACATTGCCTTTGGCTGATAATACAACTTGTAGCCTCTACATCAACAGTTGGGCCTGTTATCACTTGTAAGTCAGTCTCATTGCCATATGGACATTTATTCATCCTTTTGTTCCATAGATCCCCATGATTCACCTTCAACAAACCAATTCCATAGATCCCCACAATCTGCCACCAATTCGATACACGTCCATGGTCTATTACCCCAGCAAGATGATAATTTCATATGAGATGGTCAGTATCCAAAGAGCAAAACAATGATAATTACAATCATAATGGAAGGGCAAGAGAGGAGCGGCACATTGTCACTGCTAGGGTGTCAAGTGTGCAAAGAGTTTCATGAGGTATGTCTTTATGTTCCCTCTTTCACTAAGAACTTATTATTAGGTAAATTATTTATCTAACTTGCTAGGTACTCAGTGATGCTCTGTTTATGGTTAATCAAATGATAGCACTGAATGATGTATTGTTGCTGGAAGTGTCCGTTGCATAAAGGGTATCACCAGGTATGTTCTATGTGTTCTCTCATTTCCAGTTGCTGCTAAAAAAATTGAACGTCATATTCGGTGGGGAGGCCATCATTTTGCACTTGTTATTTACATATTTATACAACACTGCTGCCCTCCAAGACTTCTTATGCTCTTAGGAGCTTACACAGGCTCTTCTGCGTGTTTGATGGGTGAGAATTATCTCCTTGATTTTCATTATGCACAGCACACTATTTGTGTTTATTTTGTATATAGCTTTACAATATGATTTTATTTACTGAGATTTCAACAATGAAATAAGAATGGGTTTGATTTTGCACTGGGCCACTTAGAACCAAGAGGGTCTCTTGGGTGTAAGGCTGCAGACAGGTATTACAGTTCCGGAAGGAGGTATGACTGATGGTGAAACCGTCCTTTTGATATGGACACCCATTTTCATGCTGGATTGTTCCATGCTTTGATTTGGGCTATGTCTGAACATTCCCACAGTCACAATGTGAACATGCAGACTCCTGCACAGTCTCTAGCATCCTTCCTCACACACCCTATCACTATCAATCTTCTGTGGAAGATAGATATCATATAAAAGAATATACTTAAATATTTATAGTAATTTAGGGTAAGCCTTTCATTTACTATATCTTCACTTTTCCTAATTCAGCCGCTCCCATGGATCCCAGCATCACTTGGCATTGATGATGTGTGTCACCTTCCTTACCTTACAACCATGACCATGACCTCAATATTTCAATCCTCTGTGGCTGCAAACCAAAGGTGTGCATTCCATTCTGTGCACATTTGGAGCATTTTTTTTAACCCATGATCAGACATATTCTAGAGTTGAATTGGGCGCTTAAATTCATGCCAATTGACCCGAATTTAGGCGCCCATTTACAGTTTCCAAAGAAGGCACAGCTGATAGTTAAACTGTTCTTTCGAAGCCAATGTGCATTTTGGATAATTCCACGGAACTGTATATGCCGGGCACTGCCACAGCCCATTAGGATATTAATGTATATCCGGCATATAATTTACCTGGTGATTTGGAAGTTCTGCTATATTTTTCCTGGAGTCTACATGGCTCTACGATTATTTTGAGCCCCCCATCGTAGCAAACAATGCACCCTAGCCCGAGAAATTAAAAGTCGTGGCAGTTGGGTAAAGTCGAGCAACCAGAAGGTAATCGGCCGCGACCGGATGGTGTTCCCATGCGACATGATTAGGTTTTGCCTCTTCCACTGTCGTCGCGATCCTGCATCTCTATCACCTATGCTCAACTTGGGCTCTCTCCGGAAAATTTGGCTACATGCTTGTCAGATATTTGTAGATGATCTTGTAGGTCTTATTTTGTTGAGACAGAAGCTGGGGTTGGTCACAAGGATTACAGTTTTGGAGCAGCAGGCTGTCGGGTTGGAGGGTCTTGTGAATGAGACGTTTGGACATGGGGATATGGTTTATTCGGCTAGGGTTGAGCTGGGATGACTCGATGGGCTTTCCTTTTTGGGAAGGCCACAAGTCTTATTATTTGGATGGGGTGGCGATTATTTTATTTATTTATTCATTCGTTTATTTATTCATGCTTCTGTAATGCATTATTAATTTTATTCTCCTTTTGGATTACATTGTCCCAGGGAAGGATTTGTGTCACGGCAGACTGTAAAATGTACCATCGTATGGTTAAACTTCTCAGGAAGCTTGTCTCCATTCTCACCATCAATGCGTCCGGTCACGTGCCCACTAATGTCAGGCTTAGATGGCGCTCAACCGCCGCGCCACTGTCCACCGCACAACGATGGCACCATGATGGAGTGTCTAGAAACGCCACCCAACTGACAATGATAGTGGTGACAACTACAACAGCAACAGCGAATGTCTCCTTGCCCTGCAGTCCGCCCCAGTCCAGGCGTGTCACCTCGTCCCAAGATGTCTATGTGCGTCCATGGTTGGCCGTTTTGTTGTGTTACTTTATCATTGTGTTTACTCATTTAGTCCAGTTGGACTCTTTGGAATGGTGGTGGGGCTTGTCCCACGACACTCCCAACGTGGACACCCAGTTCAACATCGTTTTCCGTGCGTGTTTTTGATTTAGTCATCACACATCTCCTCAAACCTTGCGAGCAGTTTGAGCGAATCTCCATATCTTCTGGATAGTGACTACTGAATGCTGGTGCCTGATCTTGCTACTATCAACTTGATCTTTAACTAGATGGTGGAGCAAACCAAGACACGTCGTCAAGGACCCCTGGTGTGTTGGTCTTGAATTTCATTTATATATTGCTGCTAACCAGCTCTTCGTACCAGGTATATCCTACAACAGTATTCACTTACGGCTTCGTTCCTCTTCTGCTGATGGAAGAGGTTACAATCACTCATATCACTCGTACAGTTCTCAACCCGCAAGACCCACCCTTACTTCAATTTGATGATCACCGATATCCATTCATGAATCTCGGCCCCCTCATGAGTCATGCAGATCCCGACGATAGACAGGGCAAGGGTCTACACTTCCAAAACCAAAGACTTGTACAATCTGTGAACATCCATGGCCCCTCCGGAACTCAAACAAGATTGTAATGGTCCAGGTTTTGGAGGGGGATCCGCTAGTGGCGCTGGAAGTGGTCCTAGTTATCTGGGCAGAATGACACGATTATTAACTTCCTCTAATGCAGCAAGAAGTCATGGCAACACCCATTCCATTTGGTTCGACTCTCAAGCCAACCCTGGTGGTTGTCAATTGCTGCACTGCACTACATCAACACCCCTGACCTTGGAGCACACACAATGGATGAGTATCATGACTCTATCAAGTCTGATAATGAAGATGACCTGTCACATGACATTGCTGCAAGTAAGAAGTTTGTGTCTGTGTGGTGGAAACACACTACTGAAGCTGTTGCATGCAATGGAGGATGGGATACTGATCTTTGCAATGACCACCAGCTTGGGCCATACATTTGGGAGCACTCACATTCACCTAGTGAGGAATGGCATCCAACATGGATGAGATGTGGTTTGCCAGACTACCACAAGCCACCTCCTGGCACCGCTAAATTTTCCAGCAATGATTGGTCTCTAATGGACTTTTTCATTCATCTACCAGATCCCGTTCATAATATCTTCTGAGCAATACCTTTTACTTTGCATTCATTGATGCATGAATCATTTTCCCTCTGATGCAATATGTAGATTCTAATTAACCTCATTGTAACATTTTAATAAGGCAGTTACTACCATTTTTGATGTCCTGTAAAAGCTCTGTATTCCATTGAATAGTGTTGCTTTGTATAAACTTTATTTCTCCCATGATAACTTTTGTTTCTTGATCACATGAGATAGTTGGAATTCAGAATATGGATTATGGCGGTAAATATTATGGGGAGGGCAACAAAGACGACAAAGAAAAGAGCGGCGAAGTCATCTTCGCATCCTCCGTTTCCTCTTCTTCCTTCTCCACTACCATGGCTGGATCATCTTCTTCCTCTTCCTTTCGCACTCTCTTCCCTCCATTTTTCTTTGGCGCAGCTTCTTTCTTAGTCTTCTTCGCTGCTTCCTTAGCCTTTCACCCCAGCTGACGCCTTCCCAACAACCTCGGCGATGTCATCCGATAACACATCCAAAGTCACAAAGCTTGTATAGCAACAATTAACGAGCAGCCAGTATAAAATACAAGTCGTGGTGTACCTCAGTATCTTCCTGCCATACACCAGGGTCGTCTTCAATGGGGGTCTCCAGAATCATAAGGATATTCTGGCGACGTGTATCACTTATGATGTAACCGAGAGCGATAATGGGATTTCCCCTCTATGCAACAAGGTATCGGCACATCAGATTATATTGCAAAAAGACTGCACGTACCGTCCGACATATTATCATGTCGATCCCTATGGGATGTCAACGCGGTCTTCGAACCGTTGATATGCATTCCACAAAAGTATTTCAAACTGACTGTCCGCTCGAGTGCAGAGACTGTGAGGGAAAGCGTTAAGGATAGCAAAACAGATATAGGTTAAAGAACGAACCTGTTGACCTGCAGAGGGAAGCTGATCAGGATAAAAACGAAGGAAGAAAAATAACTAGTGTACTTGTATGATTCTTTCGTCCGAATGTCATAGCCCTATGATAATTCTTACCAGCAATCAAAAGTGAGTCTATCATGGGTACTCACAGCTGCGGAAGTATGGCCTGGAAGAAAGGTCAGAATCAATTAGTATATTGGAAAGCATCAACAGACTTACACGTATCAATACAAACTCCAACTCGCGACTTGTCCTCGACGTGCTCAATGATGCTTGCGATCTCTTCGAACCTCGAACCTAGGACGTTGCCACTGGCGGCCTAAGGATAACTACCATTAGTCAAAGTCTACCAGGAAGAAATATGTATAGTACCATATTCTCAATAACGACGGTGATGAACTTCGTCTCCTTATGGGCACGGTTGATACACGAAGCAATAGGGGCGATGGATTAGAATAAGACTATGCTACACTGAAGACATACACACCGGTCAGAATTCGCGAGGATAATCAAGTAACTGCCGTGCGGCAGCACCAAATGTGGATAGTACTTGTAGTCCCTCAAACCCGCCTTGAACATGTCGATCGACTCCTGTGTCATCGGCGAGAAGTCCATTTACGCTAAGACTTGACGAACAAGTAGGAGATCAGACCACGAAAGGCCACTGTAAGGAAGGAAACGCACCCTACGGACGCAGCGTTCAATATGTCATTCTCAACTCCTCCAGATGCCGATATATGAGCTCCAACCTTCCACGCAGTGTCCACCCTAGTCGAATATTCATCAAAGGGTAACGCTATGGGACCCTTAGTCTTCCTAGGTCGCGTTGTTTTCTTCGTCTTCTCCATCTCCGTTTCCAACACTACACTCTCCTCATCCACCCCCATCTTCCTCTTCTTCCGAGCGCGAGCTTTGCTTACGACTTCTGTAAACGTCGAAGGCCTTTCAGCCGCTGTTGTTGAAGCCATTGAAGCCGAAGTGCTGCAGAAGTGCTGCAGAAAGTAGTTGAGAGGACCGTGCAAGGATCCGGACTTGGTTCGTCATTTGGTGGCCGTCATTTCGGAGAACGAAACACACGTGATAGAATAACCTCTGCCCTCCACGACGGTCACTCCGAAATTCGAGAAGAATAGAATCGTAAGCAAGGAACGAAATACACGTGGCAGAATAACCTCTGCCCTTCACGACGGTCACTATGAGATTTGAGAAGAATAGAATCGTAAGTAAGGAACGAAATACGTGGCAGAATAACCTCTGAACTTCATGATGATCACTCCGAGATTCGAGAAGAATAGAATAATATAATCGTAAGTAAGAATGAAGATATCTATATTTGTTTGAAACATTTTACATGCTTCCTGAGGTGAATTCCGGGAAACCTCATGGTCTGAATTGACTTGAAATTAGACAAATTTGTCCTATCCTTTTTGCTTATGTAATTCCTGAGAATGAAGCAAGTATTGAGCCAATTAACCTACGTTACACTGCTGAGTTATTTTATAGTACTTTGTGTTTCTTGAAGAAAATATGTGTCGAACGGCTCGAAGTAATGGGTTAGGAATGGGCCGCCACTTTCGCAAAATTAATTCAGTCTCCGACGATGCGCGCTGAGGTTGGCAGGCGTTGCCTCGGCTCTCAAAATAAAAGTGACTTGAATTTGATATACTAAACTGTTTAGGACACCACGTGAACAGTTAGCAATTATCCACAGCCCTCGTTCTCGCTCTCTGGGATCCATCACGCGTCAAAAAAAAATTCCAGTGTAACCGGGTTTTTGCCGGCAGAGTCTGCATAAAAGCAAACGCGATGACATCCAATATCTATTAGGTCCTTCACGACTTACACTTGATCATTATGGTCTCTTTCACCTCTGTTGGAATAACAAACACCGACTCGACTCCGACAATACTTTCCATATCTTGACAGTTATTATGTTCACCTTGCGCTACGTTCTCCTTCATTCTACATTTTGTTCGGCCTTTACTTCGCCAATACTTGTTTTATTATATCCTTTAGTATTGTTGCATATTTTTCCTTGATGACCGCTGTTTCCGATGTTTGGTATTATTGTTCTACTTGAGTTACCGCATGTTGCGCCTTTTCTTCCATTTTACATTCTCCGATTGTGACCGGGGCTTTTGTCTATAAAAGCAGTAACTAGTTAGCATGTAACCTCAGTCATTTCTATCCCAAACACTGAGGTAAGCTTTACTGTATCTTTCCTTTCTTATTTGTCTCTTACTCTACTTTGTAGCTTTGTTTATTAGGTGATTAATATTATAGTCGTTTGCATCCCAAATACTGAGCTTTGTTTATTAGCTTGCATTTATCTCAAAAACCTCCCTCCTTGCTCTCTTCGCTGCGGCCGTTGAAGTTGCCCCCTCTGAGCTTGCAAATGTCACCCGCGAGACGCTCGAGGCTCATCTTGTCCGTCGCACGACGGTCACTTCAAGCAGCACAGGCACGGTTAACGGCTGTTACTACTCTTAATGGAAGCAGGACAATACCGGGGTCACAATGAGCATCGGAAGTGGCCAATACAACCTCTCTTGGACCTCGGCCTCGCAAGATGTTGTTGGTGGAATCGGCTGGCAACCGGGAAGTTCTCAGTAAGTGGTAGGATGACTTAATTGCACTTGATCTGACTATATAGGCCCCAGGACGATCTCGTACAGCGGGTCCTTCAACCCAGGTGGCAACCCGCTCGTCGAGTACTATATTTGTGATTCATGCGGCACCTACAATCCTAGCACCGGCCTTATACACAAAAGCACTGTCACCTCAGATGGAGGAACCTACGACATCTACAAGACTGTCCGCGTGAATGCGCCCCCAATCTCAGGAACGCAGACCTTTAACCAGTTCTGTTCTGTCCGCTCGTCAAAGCGAGTCGGTGGAACCATCACCGCGGCTAACCACTTCAATGCGTGGAAGAGCCTTGGAATGGCCATGGGGCAGTTCAAGTACCAGATTCTTGCCACCGAAGGTTACGAGAGTAGCGGGTCTTCAGCTATTACCGTTCCGTGGGTTCTTCGGGAACAACACCTTCCCCGCCCTCCACAACAGGGTCTACTCCTACATCGACAGCAGGAGGCAGCACTTCAGCTCCGGGTTCCGGTACTGGAGCCATAGTACTTATCTTTGCTATAGATTAGTAGGATCTTTGCCTGAACCGTGCTCAAGCATGATAGGTCCACAGCTTTTTTTTTTTTTTTTTTTTTTTTTGGTGGAGCTATGGGGACTGGGACAAGAAACCAGGTTGCCCTCCCAGACCTAGCTAGGGAACAAGGGATCTCAACCTTGCTAAAGGAAAAACATAGAAACATAAAACATAATATCCATACCGTGAGGAAATGCTCTTTACGCATGACAGTGTTTGGGCTGTCAGTGTGGGGCTTGAGATGGTCTGACCAGGCACCCTACTGACTAAAACCCCACTAAGAATTTTTGAGAGATCCCAGACATCTGCTGGATGGAGGACGTGTCTCCATGTGTTGTAGACAGTGGACCTTTTTGTGGCTTTTTTTCCATATTTGTTAATATCAGCAGACATTCTGTCAAAATGGAGACGTTGATCTAGTTTTGCAAGCCATCTATTCATTAGTTCTCCTGGTTGTGGCAATTTTGAAGGGTCACCTTGGGTCCCTATTCTCCATTCATAACGAGTTTTCCAGATGAGGTGTGCACTCTCAGACATGATGATGGTGTATAGATGGCAAAGCCCACTATCTACTCTGCCTTCATCATCCGTGAACATATTTAGGCCACTGCCTATGATAAGGCCTAGGTTTGGGGTTGTCCATGGTTTCCCAGTGTGGGACCACAGATTTTTCGCTATCTTCCATATGGTGTGTTGCCCAGAGAAATTGCACTCTGTCAGAATGTGTTCCATGGATTCAATAGTGTTGCAGGGTGAACATTCAGCATGTTCCTCCATTTCTGGAATGTGGAGCCAATACGTGCCTACACGGTTGGCATCATGTGCACACTTCCAGAAGAAGGTCCGTGGTCATTTGGTTATTGTTTTATTTGTGAAGGAATTCCATATCTCCTTGTCAGAGGGGGGGATTCCAGTTACTTCAGCTACTGAGCATCTGATTCTGTCCAGCATCATGATAGTCGCTCGACGTTCATGTTGCTTGATTGATTCAGTGATGCCTCAGTAAAGAGTTTTTTGATTCATAGTACTCAGCTTGGCTCCCATGAGGGAGTATTCTATGGGAGACAAGAGATTGATTTCATCTGGCTGGTCGTTTTGAGCACCCTGATTAGCTAGTTTGTCTGCCCCATCATTACCAATATTATTGCCATGTCCTTTTACTTTTGTTAGTACTGTAGTTGCTGTTCTGCTTCGGGCTGCTGCAATGGTTGCTTGTAGGGTGATCTTATTGGCAACCCCAATCCAACCTTTGTCTTCATTTTTGTGTAAGAGCTTAGTCAGGGAGTTGATTGTGTATTGAGAATCAGTAATAATTTCAAGGTCATCTTTCTTAGATGTATATTGAAGGGTGGTCAGTACTGCAATGATTTCTCCAGCATTATTTGTGCTGAGGGAGGGGGGCATTTTGAGGGCTTTGTTGCGAGGGTCATCTGGACCATACCAGAGGCCACTACCTGCTTTGGCATCATTGCTACCATTATGGGAACATGATCCATCTGTAAGGGCAACCCTCGAAGCTGAGCGGACGTCACGCAGAGCTAGCAGAGGGGAAATCCAAAGATACATAAATGAACAAAATATATACACGCGACGGGAATCTCACCTAGCAGAGGGGAAATCCAAAGAGAAAGACTTGGATTGCCTCTGCCAGAGTGAGCCCACTATATACCGTCCGGAAACGGAACGTAAACCCTGAAAGGAAAATGAACAATGATCTGATGAACTCGGAAACAATAAGGAAAGGGGAACGAACCAATGAAAAGGAAAACAAAGGAAGTGAACGGAGAAACAACGAAACGATCCCGATTGCCGACCGGTGCTAAACAACCCATCACTCATGCGCTATGACTACATGCGCATATACCCTCCACCAGACGACCACTGTCTCCAACCAAACCTCCCACTCTCCGGCCACAGGAGTCGACGAATGTGCTGAGGGTGAATCCCGCACGGAATCGCTTCCAGAGGGTGCTTGACGCAAGGGGTAGTTCCAGACGGAAATATTCCGGGCGGAAATCTAGGAGTGTCCCCTGACACCATCTGTGTAGACTATGACATTTCCCACTGGGTCCATTTCTATGGTTGGATAGTTAGTGTTCCTTTGCGATCTTAGCATGCAGTTGGCAGCTCTCAGTAGCGGAGTGCTATAGAATGTAGGCTATAGGGGTGAGGACATATCCTCTATAGCATATACATTAATAACGTATCAGTGTCATTTCTCCCTATATTGCATAGGTTCTCATAAAATTCCTCATACATACCTGGTTACATTCAGCAAAACATTATCATACATTCTCCAATAAATCACCTTTTCTATGGCTCAACATGGCACCTCTCCCATCCCCCTGGTCCACCCAGTGATACCTCCGCCAAGCTGGTCAACAATGGAGGGCACCCGTATAGACCTCCAGAAAGGGTGATATGCATGGTCCCTGTCCAGGATTGAACACCTTAGCCTCCCATGGTGTAAGTCAAGAGTAAATCGGTTGTCACTCCTCTTACTAACCTCAATACTTAGTACCTTCCTTGCAATGGGATTGCAGCTCCTACACAAATCATCAATGTTGTTCAAGATGGTGCACCTTGTCTAGTTTCCTAAAGCTTCATTTTGCTAATCACTGTAAAGGTTTCAGCATGGATAGCCATACTGTGAGACTCCTAGGGTAATGGGTCTGAGCCAGGTAAATACTGTGTGCTATAGATTCCAGGTGCATGATCAATTCAAACAATTCAAAACAGTGTGCTATAAACTCTGGGTGTGTGATTGATTCAAATGGCTCAGAACATTCTGCTATAGACTCTGGGTGTGTGATCAATTCAAACAATTCAAAGCATTGTGCTATAGACTTTGGGTGAGAAATTGATTTGATCCATTCACAGTGCCATGCTATAGATTCCAGGTGTGTAATTGATTCAACCCATTCAAAACATTGTGCTATAGCTACCAGGTGAAAATTGATTTGATCCATTCAAAGCACTGTGCTGTAGATACCAGTTGGGTGACAGAATCAATCATTCAAAGCAAGGTGCTATAGATGCTAGGTGCACAGTTGGGGAGATCCATGTAAAGCTCTGTGCTACAGATCCCAGGTGGGTGATGGATTTGATACATTAAAAGTATCATACTATAGACTACAGGGTGCATTATGGAATCAATCCATGCAAAATGTCTGGCTTTCATAGCTCATAATTGGCTATTATCACCTTGGTTCTATAGATTGTCAGGGTGTTCCTGTGTACTCAATGTTTGGAGACCCATGCTATAGGTCCTACACAGGCACCTGCTATCCAGGTGCTGTTGATGGTGCTGTAGATCTTTAGGTATGGCCTTATGTGCTCTGTATATGAGGAACCAATGCCTAGAATTCCAGGTGTGTGGTACACTCACTATGATGGTGATTCATGCTATAGATACCTAGGTGTATCCCTAGCCACAAAAACCTGCTACAAAGCTGTGCTATAGGTTCCAAGTGGACATTATTTCATAGTATATAGTGGGGGTGCTAGAGCTTGGTAAGGTGCTCCCTACCTGCCATGTATCCTGTAGGCTGCTAGGTGCTTCCACAATGACTGAAAACTATACAACTCGCCCAGGAGAAGGCTTCCAGCAGGAGGTGAAGCAAGCATATAATCAGACAAATGTTCGAGAAACAGAACAACAGGTATTCTTGTTTTTCTTTCTTCAAGTCATGGTTTTATTGCTTATATGATTTAGATGGTCCGAATCGATGAGAATCATGAGGCCATTGCCTGCTTTACAATGGCCGTCGACTCGTATGATGCATCCTAGGCCTCCAGAGCACAGAAGAGAACGATAACGACGGCGGTATTCTTCCACAGCCAGTTGTTCAAGGAGAACATTGGAAATTAGGCTCTCCTTTGTGCCAAATAATTTCAGCTTGAGAGTGGGAGACGTCGGAAGCTGGAAACCCTGCATATTGTCGCTTCGAAGGTAAATTAACTACCTTCTTGCATGAATTCCTGCCAAGAGATGAACAACCTTTACAGCCGTTGTTGGTATGCTGTCATATAGTTTACTGTTTCCATCTCCGAATTAACATTATTTTCAGCTCAAGTGGTATCAATGTCTCTATCTTCAATACCGCTCTGTTGAAAATTGGCAGGAAAGTCAAAATATCTTGCGCTGTAGCCCGGATTTCTACGGCAAACCGCGTTATGATTATGTTATTATTAACACAATGCCGATTTCCTCTGCAAGGATTTGCGCTTTATTCTCTTGCCAAAGCTCTTCCGAAGTTCGAGATGACATTACCTTAGTCCGTCATTTCCGATCAAGCTCATGGAAGCAAAAGATGAAATGGGATGGTTGCAGGGTATTTGAAGAGAAAAAATACAGCTTTGTATTTGTCGCATATATCATTTGAAGCTGTCATATGATCCCCGCTTTCAATAAATCAGGGAAGGTGTATTATCTGAATGACCTTGTGGATAGTGATGCATTCCTACGGTTTCTCCTTGCTGAACGCCTAACACAGACCAATTTATAGACTATAATGAATCTATAGGATGTAAATACAATCTTAATAACATTTCTTCCATAATCTGACGGGACCTTATTTAGTCCGATTGCGTGGGGGTCAGCCTGACATAGCCTGATAAAACCATCAGGGAACAGATGCCCGATCAGAAACCTAGCATTCTTGCGGCATAATTATACCGGCTGTCAACAAGGTAAAGGTTATGCTGGAAAAATTACACCAGTGAGACCATGGGCTTTTGTTAGGATGGGATGACAATCCATCTCTGCAATGGCTTGTAATCAGACAAATGGTCCAGCGCGACTTCCAATTCACATCTGTGTATTTCCATATTCGGTGTGTAAGCGTCATAAAGGGAGATCGACATTATGCAAAACAAGTGTCCTAACCGAGCTTAGGCACTGCGGTAAGCAATATCTATGAAACTAAGCCCATAGATTCCACCGGGAACTCCCTGATCAGCAGAACGCCCGACTAAACCAATATATGAGTACGGGCTTATTTTTTTGCGAGAAAACAACACATACTGCTAAGATCGCTATCGACGGCGAATCCGGAGAATCCAACGAAAGCCCCGTTTGCAGTGACATGGAAGGCAGGTCCAACCGCACTATTTCCATAAGGCTAGTGATACACATTTTAGTAACATAGTATAAACAGTTTAAAAAAATAAAATCTCGTACTCCGTACACTTGCATTTTGCCGTTGGAACTGTCATAAACCGTGAAGCTTAGTTGGATTACACGATTACCATAACCAGTCGTCCCAGCACGACCAGAGATAGCAATAATGCTCTGCGTCTCTATGGGGAAGATGTGAGGCAGGTAGTCCTACTGTAAGGACTTCGCAAAGCCTGCTTACGGCTGAAAGTGATAGTGTCCTTGTTCAACGAGTTATCGATTGAGCCATGTTGCTTGGTGCCTTTTGCCGTGCCACCCGTTTCATTGTAGGTGACCTGAATACCATCGACCTATTTTATTAATCAGAATCAAATGAGCTCTGGGTATATGAAGTATCTTACAAGACCGCCGTGGTAGACGACGATAGAGCTAATCGCGTTCGTCGTCTTAATAGTCAATGACGCGGGGAAGCCAGCAACTACTGTCGGTATTAATATTTTGTTCAAAAAGGGGTGGCTCGAAGATGGACCTACCATCTTGGATATCATTAAAGTGCTTGCCGTCTGTTCCCCCAAAGACGGGGGACTGGATGAGTGCGACGTTGAGGGTGCTGGAAGACATGAGACTAGTACAGTTCGATGGAGTAGAAACTGTAGTGGGATGAAGATTTGGTAGCGAGAATGACACTTTTATAGACTTTCCATGGCTGAATGTGTGAGCGGCTTAATGAAATTCTAGTACTATCTTGAAGCCTAGAGCTGTACCAGGAGCAGAAAGGCACAAGTGGCGTACCGGCACTGAATTCAAAGGCAGTTTTCAGCCAGATTACTTCTCGGATTGTGCAATTGACCTTCGCGACGTTCCTATATTTGTTCAGCAGCACCTTGAGAAAAAGAAGCAGAAGACAATATATAACAATTTACCATCATGGTGAGACTTTTCGGATGACTTCGGGCAGGTAGACGGTTCGGATAGACAAAACTCACCCTGGTGGAAAGAAGAGAGGATTAAAGTATATGTTCTAATTTGAGAGTGGGTAATATCATGGTTCATGACATAGAGCTACACCGAGAATCAAGCGTCTAATTCGGATATCCATTGTGTGCTGTGCGTTCCCAGGTCGTCTGTCAAAAACGCGATCGACCGGTCCTGTACCAGAAAGAAATTGCGAAGGAGGATGTGGACTGGTTTCATGATTCATAACATAGAACTACATAACATCGAGAGTCAGATGTCTAATTCGAGTTTCTATTATGGGTCGTGCATTCCCAGGACATCCATCAAAAAACGTGATCAACCAGTCCTGAACCAGAAAGAAATTACGAAGGAGGATGTGGACTGGTTTCATGATTCATAACATAGAACTACATAACATCGAGAGTCAGATGTCTAATTCGAGTTTCTATTGTGGGTCGTGCATTCCCAGGACATCCATAAAAAAACGTGATCAACCAGTCCTGAACCAGAAAGAAATCCCGAAGGAAGATGCGAACCGGTATCGATAATAGATGACCCTGGAACTTGTGCTGCATTCTTCCTGAATAGCTGGCTTCGATGTGTATATCAATATGTTTAAGTTCCTGGCTTTGCGACAAGTAAGGCTGCGTTCTATACAGAGTACATAATGATTACATTCACCTTGCCCCATTCCTGTCTATCACTGCATCCCATGATCATTAAAGTTCAAAAAGACCCTAAGCGTTTTAGCAGATGTCTGGAGCAATTCGACGCTCATATAGCTAACGAAGCTAACGAAGTAACAAGCACAATCGGAACCCGTTACTACTTTACTCTTCTGCTGAGTAGCAACCAATTCATAAGTATACGAGGGAGCTGCGCCATAATCGAGGTCTCGATTCATAAGTCTAGCGTGCGAGTGAAGTGTTTGCCAGACATATCATTAGATTCGTACGTCACCCCAATTTCCGCACCCGAAGAGTAAACAGTAAGCGTTGAAGGCCAGACTTCGTACATTTTAAACGCTAGCAGGGTGTCTGTCAGACACGTCACTAGCTTCGTAAGTGCACCTCTCTTTATCTCACACCAACCCATTTCATACAGTGTTGGACCGCTCCTTGTCACAGCACTTTTAATTAATGTATAATGGTCTCACTGGCAGACGTTCGCTAAGATTTTAGGGGACCTGTTCTGTACATACATATCCGTCTTCAATAAATATATCGAGCCTTTTGACCCTCTGAGAAATATTTTACGGTGCGACAAGGAGTGGTCCTTCTAACATTCGGTGCTTAATCACATACTTCCATCCAAATTATCTCCCCACAGCCGCCTCTAAAAATCACACAAAATTGGAGCACATTATTATAGAGCATAGCACAAGTCTGGGTCCCCACGGGTTAACCTGTGGGTCAACCTGTGAAAATGAAGGAAAATCCTTGACTTGGACCTGGAAATGACCTGACCTGTAGGTTTTTAGCCAAATACCTGCAGGTTTATTAGTAACTTTGCATCCAAGGGCTTGACCTGGAGTTGTATGGTCCTGGACATTTTGTGACCTGTGACCTGCGGGTCCCAATCCCGGTTAACCTGTAGGTCAACTTGTGCTATGCTCTACATTCTTATATGTATTGCTCTGTATATAACATACTATGACTACTAAGAATCCCAAGAGGGAGCTCCGGAAAGCCTAAGCAATAGTGTGATAAGGAACAGTCCAACACTGTATGTAAACTATTGGGGTCTAACCAGTCAAACTATGCCAAAGACGAGATTTTGTAAGCTTTAAAACACTAACCGGATGTCAGACATCCTCAGATTCATAAGTGCGGCATAATTTGTCCAATACCAACCAATTCATAAGTACACTATAGGTGTCCAACTGTACTCAGGACCTCAATTCATATGTTCAGAATGTAATTAGACTCTTAGAGGCCCTACGAGGGCAGGGAGAAGAGTGGAGAATTAAAATATTGTTGCAAAAATCGAAACCATCTGAAGTAGCCTTATCGGGCCCTATCAGATCTTTATATTGACACCGCCTATTAAGATAATTAGGTCGAGGACCCTCGCAAGATATTCAGGCAAGCAGGTCCATATAGCAGCTTTTCAGGCAGAACTCGCACGTCTGGGATGTTCAGATCATCGCGTTCTGACTACAAAAAATAAATAAATAAAAGAATCAGAAATCATACACATATGGTAATGAATGCTAACTTGAACTCTATTGCATTAAAACACTACTATTCTACCTAATAACAATAGTTGGAGAATTTCTATTATCGACTATAGTTCACGGCTAGACACCGTTGTAATATAGGTAATAGGACTAGGTGTTTACTTTATTACGGCTCTAACGTACTGCATCCATACCCTTAGAGTACTCTTGTTTCCAAGCTACGACATGTCCTTTCTATTCATATGTTAGTAAGCGGTTACAGCTGTTTTCGGTACATAAGGCGGACTTCGAAATTTGCTCCTGATTCCAAAAATAAAATACCTATAAAGTAAATTCAAGATATCTCATGTTCTGGCTCGATTTAACCTTAGATATTTTGTATACACCCTATTACCATGTACTATACCGTACCTATCAGCTCAGAATACAGCTACACCTTGATTTCCCAAATAGTGGTTTCGACGCCGTTTAGAAGCTCCTGGTCACCTGTGACGGTGACAGTTTACCCCACACACAACGAACTGACAACCTGCGATGCCCCGCAAGATACTCCCAGAGCTTAGGCAGCGCAGGACATACTCTGAAGATCTGAAGAAGCGTGTTATCTACCAGCGGTTTACATTAGAGAGGACTGTCAATGACATCGCAGTGAACCTTGATATGCCAAAGCGGGTGGTGGAGAGGGTTCTGCAGATCTGGAAGGACACAGGAGAGGTAGAATTGGAATCGGGCAAAAAGAAGAAACGGCTCACTATCATGACAGATGACGAGAAAGAGGTATGTAATACTTTGCTATCAGATCAGTACTATCATCTCACCGTGTTCGGGGCTCAGTTCCTCCTTGCTTTATCAGAACGCCACCCAGACATATATTTGGACGAGTTTCAAGAGCAATTAAGAGTTCAGCATGGAATTATTCTCGGTTTAGCAACAATCTGGAAGACTCTGACTAGTTTAGGACTCACCCGAAAGAAGGTATGATGTCGGTCTGCTCCTTTTGATATCTCTTTGGCTAATCCTTTGTTGTAGCTCTCTAAAGCAGCTGCAGAACGCAATGAAGCTGATAGAGCACGATCCAGGTTCCAGATAGGGGCCGAAAGCCCTGAACGACTGGTTTTTGTCGATGAGAGTAGGGTGGATTTGAGGACAACATATCGTCTCAATGGCTGGGCTCCAAAGGGTGAACGTGCAGCAGTTACAGCTAAATTTCAACGTGGACAAGGGTATGTGATTATATACCACATACTTCACATAATAACATATGCTTCGCAGCTATTCTCTCCTTCCTGCGCTATGCTCTGAAGGGATCATCTATTCAGAGATACAGAAAGGTGCTTATGATAGACCGTCATTTCTTACGTTCATTGAGAATCTATTGGAACATATGAACCCATGGCCGGCTCCTCGGAGTGTCCTTGTAATGGACAACTGCTCCATCCATCATCTGGAGGACGTTGAAACACTCTGTAACAATAAGTAAGAATAATATTCCATTTATAACACTTTGCTTATGCTTTTATAACTGCAGGGGTGTGGCGCTTTATTATCTTCCTGCCTATTCACCAGACCTCAACCCAATTGAGGAATCTTTCTCATTCGTAAAGGCACATTTACGTCGCAATGGATTTACATTCAGGGCCACAATGCAGGGGTGAAATGAGGTCGCTATTCATCATTTGTTTAAGGGTGCGCTAGATACAATTACACCTGAGCTTGCTTGCAGCTGGATGGCTCATTCTGGTTACATGACGGTGGTCAAAAAGGCTGTGGTAGAGGAGTCTGAATAAATGGTGGCAGATATCATTGTGTATCGGCAGTAGCGTAGTCTTCTATGACATGTAATTATGTGTATTATCAAATTGATGACTATTATGATTATTCAATGTATCGAAATAGAAAATTGACAGCTCAAGAAGCGTGCATCTCTGATCCTGAGATTTGAATAGATGTTGGGCTCAATTTGAAATGATTTGAAATAAGCAATATCAAATTGAAGTAATCTAAGCTATACAGCTGTGTGGGAATTGTAAATTCTCTAGTCAGTACTTTTTTTTATCACACCTTGCCTTCAAATTACTTATTTATTCTGTTTTAAGTGTCCACTTTCTATATATTATCATTGTACATTATGTTTTCCCTTTTTGAGGTAATGTGTCCACATCTGTCCATATTGCATCATGCTATGTGTCCACATCTGTCCACATTGCATCATGCTATGCTCTACCCCTTTTTCTTCTCTTCTCTTCCCCTATTTCTAGCCTTATTCTCCAATTTCTCGGTATTCTAAAATTAAAAGTGTACTTTAGGGTGCACCCTAAAATCCAAAAACATGTATAAAAGAGGGTTGTATCTTATTAGTTAAAAAATAACACAAATTTTACCCTCATACTGTGATTGATACCTTCCTCAATAGGAAGTAAAGCTCCTTGGTTGCCAGGAGCAGGTGAGTTGAAGTGTCCTCACCCTTTACCAGTAAGTAAGTAACTTCTCCTCACCCTTTAACTATAACCCCTCTTAACCATTCAAGTCTTTATATCTTTACTCTTTATATAGTCTACATAGTCTGAATTAACTTAGATTAAGTACTAAGTGTGTTTAGTTACTGTAGGAATAGTTTTCAAGACCTTTAACCTTTCAATCAAGTTTATCTTTTATCTCTTATCTTTTGTATTTACAAAGTAAACACCACTATCTTTGGACGGTTCCAAAACAACAGTGTGTCATAGAGGCATAAAGGCATAGAAGCATAGTGTATCTGAAGTTCAATTGTCTACCAGTTAAGACGGAAACCCATTGACTTAGCAGCCTTGGGAAGTTCAGTGAAGATGACAGCCTTCTCCCACATATTGAGATTATAGCCATCACCCAGAGCTTCCTTCGAAAATGCAGCGAGCAAACTAATGCTCATATCAGCGGATCCTTCAACACGGAATTTCGTTTTGAGGTTATCCCATCCTGTGTAGCTGAATGTCATGGAATTTTGCAGATTTGTGAGCCATTCTTCGACAGTAGGGGTTATCTCAAGCAGCTCTGGAGGAGGAGATGATGATTTGGTAAGAGATATCTTGGGGTTATTGCCAGATTGAGGAGGAGCGGCATATACATGTATATGAGTCTGACCAGTGACGTGTGACCCAATGGCTTCAGTTTGAGGTGGAGGCACGGATTGGGCTCTTCTGGAAACTGTGTGAGCACTGCCATGACGTATGGGAGGGGCTGATGGTCCCTGTGCTCTAATTCCAAGGCCAGTCTGGGATGATCAGCTTTCATTACTGGCTGCTATAACTTCGGGTGAGAAGAAATTGAGTCCCTTGAATATCACATTCACGGGCGGCTTGTTGATAGAAACATCTGGCTGGTTTTCATCAACCTGATGCAATTATGTTAGTATCAGTACTATTTTCTGCTGGAGGTTGACGTACTATAGCTTCTACCCAGCTGCGAAATGTCTGGAGCGAGAGTTCAAGATGCTCATTGCGGTAATTGAGAGCACACAAGACACGTGGTCCACAGTCTTTGGCCTTGCAGGATCGGAGCTTTGCATTAAGTGCTTCTTCAGCTTCCTTATAGCGTTGATCATAGCCAACATTGACATTGGCAGAATGGATTTGGGTCTGGATTCCCCAACCAGGGTCCTCATCCTCGAAGTAGTCCACAACCGGCTCGACTTGTTTGCGACTGTTGCCAATGCCAGGTCCTGATTTCTTCTTGGACTTTCGTTGTGTCTGTATGTTCTCCAAGAACTATAAGTAGATCAGCTTCAGTCTTGGCAAACGATCAGATGAATCAATATACAAATTACTTACACTACTGGCAAAGGTTATATCAGTAACTGCTGCCTTCTTCTTCTTATCGACTTCAAGAGGATATAAGCTAATTAGTAAGGCAAGATCTTCCTCTGTCTTGAGACCATATTTGAGATCCTTCTGGAAATGTGAGAGACGGAAGTAAAGGTCGGGTCATTTTGCAACAGAGCAATCCTCGGCACGCGCCAGCTCAAAAGATCTTCTCGTGCATGTCTGTCAGCGAAGTATCAATGTCCATGGGATACATCGCATAAGCCTTCTCTTTGCCATCTAAGTATGGAACACGGATATTCATTGCTGAAATGAAGTGGCAAGTCAATATACGTCACGACACCCAAAAAGGAAGATAAAGTACGCACTTGTCAATGTCACCTGAGGTGCTGGCTGTGTTGCTTTGGGAGGCCTGCCACGACGCTTTTTGGGTTTTGGAGCAGCACTTCTATCACTTTCACTACTATCATCCGAGATCTCAGCGAAAGTATGGTGATGGGCCAATGTCTCGGGATGCACCTCAGGCATGAAGTCATCCTCCTCCTCATCTATTGGGGAAATGACACGAATTTCTCCATCGAAAACATCAATCTGTTCCTGAATAGTCGAGAGGCTGGGTTGGACTCTTGGCCTTTTTGGTTGAGGAGCAGGAGGATCAGGGGTGTCAGTCTCAGTCGTTCCGTCTCGTGCCTTATAGGTCTGTGTTCTCCTTCGAGATCCAGGAATGATGAGTGATTCATCCACTTCATTGCGACCTTTGCGCTTAGTAGCAGCACGTCTGGAGGCTTTCTTTTGAGCAAATCCATCGGACATTGAGGTTACGACGAAGTTTGGGCTATGAGCTAAATTTGTGACAGATTGTGACGTGAATAGTGTGAAGAGGTATGAAGGGTCTACTAACTGGATGATCCTGACGACTGCTACCGTCTTTATTCGATATTCTAAGCAACTTGATATAATCATTGTGTCTAGTAAAAAATATTATATGAGGAATCTGTGACTGGAATAAGAATACAGTACCGCTTAGTTGAAAATAGTGTCCACACATCATATATGCTATCTCCTGATTTATTATTGCCAGAATTCAACATGATATTTCTTCCATTAATCTTAAATGTATTGAGGTTGGTTTAGAGCTCCTTAATTGTATTTATTTATAGAGATACAACGCTATATTTCCATATATACAGGCATTGTACCTGCGGATTTGAGGTTTTTTTTTAGATATCATGTTACATAATAATAGATACATAATATCAATGACAAATATTTAATTAGCTTAACTCCAAAGTTTCGAAGCTTAATGCGCAGCCGTTGAAGAGCTATGGCACTGTCTTTCAAGGGTATTTTACGAAACAGCGCCAATTTTCAAAGTCCGCCTTATGTACCGAAAACAGCTGTAATGAAATAAACTATCCAAGCTTACCGTTATGCAACGAGACTATTTGGTGGTAGTGGGTGGAGAAAAGAGCTGAGGGCAAGACGCTGCTAACAGGCTGCTCTTTTATAGCTGAATAAACGCCCAAACCAAGTGGAGCACTGAGAGCGAATAAGAGAACGAGTGGGGCTACACTCCACTTGCGCTAATTATAGAACAGCCAATGAATATTGCGTACACAGCATCCATGAGCATTCTCCTCCCGTATCTCTCTTCCTCGTGCATTTCTCTCATCATCGAAACCCATTATCATGCCTCAGAAGCTCGAACGTCAACATAGGCCCAGTTCCGAGTCCGTGACTGAGCCAGAGTCTGAGACGGAACCTGAATTTCAACCCGAGCAGACCAAAGCAACGAGTGCATCGAAAGTCAACTATTCTAAATTCTATCCTGTGGGTTTAAGATACACTTTTTCACTACTACTACTACACCTGATTTTACTGTACGGGGAGAGTTTAAGCCTACAACGCACATCTCTCCGGCCTTGCAACCTGTGAAGCTTTTGTCCGTGCGTCCTTTCGATACATGACACTTGGTGTGTTTTAACATATTCTCTCTATCCAGAATGTACCTCTTGTTAATTCAAGTCACGCAAAACGGCCAACCCTGAAGCGTGAAGCTTCGTCCTCGCCAAAAGTCCGTGACGACGATAAAGAGAATATCCATCCCGGACCGCCGCCATTAAAACAACGTCGACTCGACAATCCGGATCCACCGTCCAGCCTGAGTTGCGAGGTTCGCTCATTGAGGTTCGTTATGGAAGAAATGGTTGAGGGTCAGAAGGAGTTGTTGAAGGAACTGAAGAGGATAGGGCGCCGCAATGAGAATGCTCTTGAACGGCTTACAAGTACGATAGACACTAAACTGTAATATATTTTTATCTATTTTCTATCAATTATACATTGCTAAAGACAAATGTGAATGGATAAATTGTGATTAGTTCTTGTTCTTGCGGTTTTAGTGATTAGTATTTCGGATCTGTGTGCTGCGGCGCGACCGTTTGGCGGGGCGAGGATTCTCCGAAGGCATATTTTCTTGTTCCTCATTATGACTATCGTGATTAGCATTTCGGACCCGTGTGCTGCGGCGCGACCGTTTGGCGGGGTGAGGATTCTCCGAAGGCATATTTTCTTGTTCCTCATCATGATTATCCACAATGAGAGCCTTCTTACGCTTCTGGGAGGTTTTCTTCCCGGTGGTATGAGCTGGGCTATGTCGGTGATGGTGAGGAACCCTGCCAACATTCTCTTGTTCCTCGGGGTCGGTGAGGGGCGACATCGAGCGATTTGGGAAGCGTCGGTTTCGAGTGGGATTTTGGAACGGAGTCTGGTCATGTTCAATCAGATTCGGTGACGGAGAGTGATATGAAATAACCACAGATACCATTCCTGCGTCAATGTTGTGATCTTGATTATTATGTCTCGGAGGGGATTCCCTTCCTCCAGTCACCCCAGGAGAATTGGCAGGCTCTTTGCTGGTTTGGCTTTCGCTTTGGGAACTATCCTTTTCATCCACTTGAGCAGCTTCAGCACCTTCGGTCTGTAAATCATCGAGAAAGCCTTGGAGGTCCTCATCGATGGAACCAGTAACATTCTTCGGCACGTCCGATTTTTGGGGATAAAAATGTTGATTCCATTCATCCATGACATCAAGAACTGAAGGAGCTTTCGAATACAGGCCCTTGTGGAGATATTCCAAGTAAAATTCGTAATCTTCTTGGTAATTAATCTTCGTGTGACCCCCGATGGGCTGGAAATTCCTGTCTTCAGAAGCAGCAAAACGAGTCTTTTATAATACATGAGTATTTTCTCATCGGAATAAGACAAGAAACTCACGAATATTGCTGCCATCGCAATTGCAGCAGGTGTAATCTCTCTGATTCCCCATGCAGATTCCACTGTGTGGTGTCCGGGACTCTTCGTGACTTCACCTTCTGCGAG
>KN837105.1:362294-380354 GCA_000827215.1 Sphaerobolus stellatus SS14 | reverse complement strand
ATGGGATTACGAAATATCTTCCACTTGTCAAAGGTGTTTTCATAATCCTTGAATAATATCTTGGCCAATTTGCTGTAACTTCCGACTCTGTCTTCATCCATCCTGAATCCAATATCTTCTTTGAAAGTAGCAACTCGGCTATTCTCGTTATAAAATGTGTCATTCTGACACCCAAAAATAAAGGGACCGGCAGAACGAATTCTGTGGCTACCATTTGATCGCTGCTGGCTCATCTCATTCATGAACTGCAATTTATCCATGGTTAGTTAAATGATTTAATGAGGAAAAATAAGAAATGACGTACTGTGCGTATCAAAATTCCGTTGTCAATCTCGTTATGCCACTTTGTGGGTATCTCTTCTCGAAGCTCATACAAAATCCCTTGGAGTTGCTCATCTACAGATTTGAATCGATTGGCAGGGTTATAATGCGAGTCAACTGCCAGATGGAAGCCTTCATCAGAACCACGAAGCCACAGCATGTTCATGTAGGTGAACTTGCAAGCAATAGCTTGAATTTGCAAGTGCTGATTGTCATCAATGATATAGATTTTCTTCAGTCTTGCCTTCGAACTTTCCAAATCGCCAGGATGTTGGGTGGTATCGGATGAATGATCCATGTTCGTTGCATTCGCTAGCTGTTTGTCTTTATTGGCTAACTGGATGGCCATGCGATTCTTCTCAGCCTGTTCCTTTCGCCATGCCTGATCAAACTCATGAATTAAATTGATAATTGCCATAAAGTAATAGAGTTGACGCACCTGTTTTAAAGTTTCGACAGAGGCATCAGAACCAGGATCACTATCCAAGCTGACACTTGGTGAACGCGCTCTTGGAGCCATGGGCATAATTTCAGATCAAAGAGATAGTAGTAGAAAAGTGTAAGGTGGTGTTGAATGGCTTAAAATGATCGTTTACGCTCTATATATCATGGACCAACGTTTGGAGAACGCGTGACGTCACGTTGGCCAGCTTCGAACCATTGCATCACGTGTTGGAGTTCTCACTCTACGCGTAAGTAGCTTCAATTCAAGTTCCACTCGACATATTGGTAACGTCATTGTTCTCCATTCCTCACTCTCACTAAGATGTTCGCCAAAAAACCTCGAAATATTCAACTCCGAGCTCACCAGCGATGGTGCGGATGGTGTGCAAGAGGTGTAGCATCTCGAGGGTTTGAAAGACATATCTCTACATGTCGCATCAAAAACAATCCCTCAAAGACCTTGAAATCAAAGGCTACACCTCATGCTATTGACCATGCACATGAGGATGTGCAGATGCTAGATTTCCCAACGGCCTCACCAATCGGAGAGACACTCACAGGTACACAGCTACATGAAATAATTTTTAGAAATAGGGGATTTACATTACAACATAGACGACTTGGAATCTGAGGAAGAAGATCAATCTTTATTACATCCATCAGCCAGTTCAAGACCAAACTCACATAATTTGAGACAGTCATTCATCGAGGTTATCCATCATCCCCATAGTGGGAACACAACATCAACCATAATCCCCATCGACATGCCTCACTCTAATGGTAGTTCTATGGCCAGGAATACATGGTTTTCAACCAGCTTCCAGTATTCTACTGGTGCTAAACCCTGGGCACCTTTCCGAAAGTGTGCTGACTTCGAGTTCGCCAAAACTGTGGTGACGAAAGCCTTCGATTGAGAAACGATAGAAATTTTGCTCGCAGGGATCAATGGAAGATGGGCTTCAGATACTCGATTATCTTTCATCAACTACTCCAATGTCCAAAGATCCTTAGAGGCAGCACGTCATTTTGGAGTTCGGGTGAGTATTTTAGATTATCTATTTGGTTGAGCATCTTATCAATATTGTTTACATTATATCTTGTAGTTTCAAAGCGGTGAAGTCTCACATACCTTTAAAGGCAAAGTGCATGTGTTCAAATTTCAATATCGTGACCCTTGGAAGTGGCTGCTTGATATTGTTACAGATCCCACATTGAACGACTCAATCATGTGGTATCCGATAGAGAAATATCTCCACCAAAATGGGCGCATCACTAGGATATATGACGAACTAAATACTGGTACACGCTGGTGGGAAATCCAGGTAAGAAATCCTTGTTTCGGATCTGTCAAATGTTACTCAACTACGTTCCAATAGGACTCATTGCCACAGGAAGTTGGTGTCCCGCATTGCTTTCTTCCCTTGCACCTTTGGTTAGATAAAAGCAATGTCGCAAAGACGGTTAAGAAACACCCCATAATCCTCCGTCCTGGGTTCCTGCCTAGTGTAATAAGGAATGCTTCAGGCAATGGTGGTGGTGTCCTTATAGGATACATGAATATCGTAAGTTTTCTCCTACGAAAAAGTAACTACAACTAATTATTTAATTTTAGGTTGGAGACCTGAGGGAAACAGTTGAAAATGAGGATGACAGTGCAAGCTCAGTTGAGATCGCCAAATTCAGGAGAGAGGTATATCATAAGATCCACCACATCATCTTTCGATCCATACGACGTCGATCTGGTCGAGGAGAAGCAGTGATATGTGGTGATACAATTACACGAGTTCTTCACCCCGGAGTTCATATCCATGCTGTGGACGGAGAAGAGGCTTACTGCCTCTGTGGTACTCGGGGTGTTAAGGCAAACTACCCGTGTCCACGATGTCTCATTCACAAGTCCTTATTGCATAATCTATCTATACCTTTGGTTATGCGAACCCAACAGGACATGAAGCAAATATTTACGAAAGCCCAGAAATTGAAAAGCAGCGCAGCGGAGAAGGTCCTGAGGGATGCAGGTTTGCATCTTGTTGAGGTGAGCTGTTCTTACGGAATAAAATCCTCCTAAAGTTAATATTACAATAGAATGCATTTTGGAGTATCCAGAATTCGGATCCTTATCTGGCATATTCTTATGATATGCTACATGCATTTGATTCCGGAGAATGGGGTAAGCATCAGTGGCCGCTGTTGTTAGATCATATCTTGGATGAGCCGGAAAACAAACGGCTCTCAGCTAAGTATGCTAGCATCTAAAAACACGAGAAAATATTAATATTACATTAGTTTTCGGCAAGTTCCTAGATGGCGTTTTCTGAAACATTTCAACACTGTGACTAGCATAGACTTCGCTGATGGGAACAGTTATCGGGATATCTTAAAGGTGAGGCAAACCACTTTGCTCATCGATACATGAGTACCATTGCTAACCATTCGCAGTGCATTATTCCGTGCCTAACAGACATCCTACCGTCCAATTCCCCGGTTATCCATTGCTTTAGACTTCTAGGAATATTACGCGCCATTGCAGGGCTTCGTCCTGTGTCTGAAGAGCACATTAAATACTTCGAGGAATGCCTACCGAAGTATGAGGAACTTTGTACAGTAAGTCAGAAGCAGCTCTTTGCCACTGAAACGTTCTTAATATTTTCCACAGAGACTTTCCAATGAATATAATAAAAACTACAATTATCCCAAGCATCATTTCTTGATGCACCTCCCATGGGATTTGCGCTCGAAGGCTTCAACTGATAATTATACCACGAGACCTGGCGAAGGCTTTCAGCAAGAGGTTCAACAAGCTTATGACCAGACAAATTTTCGCAATACAGAGCCGCAAGTATGAAACTCAATTATTACAGGGCCGTCATGATACTTATTATTATTTAGATGGTTCGCATTGATGAAAATCAAGAGGCAATTGCCCGAATCACAATGGCTGTTGAACACTACGATCGCTCGAAAGAAGCTCTTATAGAGGAAGAAATAGAGAATGACGGTGAAGAGGCTCCGATCCCAGTGATTGAAGGAGACCATTGGAAATTAGGGTCTCCTTTGCGCAGAATTTCTGCCAGGGAATGGGAGACTGTTGAAGCTGGGCATCCTGCATTCCGCCGCTTTGAGGCCAGGCTCATAGAATTCCTTGATCAGTTCCTCCCCGCCGATGATAGACCAACACAGCCTATCCTGGTACGCCGATTATCTACCTATTTCATGTGGGAGTTCTGTAATGACACAACTTTCAGTTAAAACGTTATCAATGCATTCATATTCGCTATCGTTCATTGGAAAACTGGCAGGAGAACCAAGATATACTCCGATGCAACCCCAAATTTTATGGCGAGCGTCGTTATGACTGCATAGTAATCAATACCGAACCCATCTCTTTTGGACGTATTTACGGATTATTCACATGTGAAACACCATCAAAAACTCGACATGATATTGCCCTCATCGGAAAATTTGAAGCCAGTAAATGGAAACCGAAGACGAGATGGGATGGTTGCCAGATATTACAGGAGAAGCAATTTGATTTTGTCTTCATCAAGTATTTTGTTCGGGGTTGCCATCTGATCCCGACTTTCGAACAGTCAGGGAAAGTTTACTACTTGAATGATCTGGTAGACGGAGATGCTTTTTTGCGGTTTTTCCTTGAGCACCGGCTCACGCAAACTGAAGTATAACATAGTTATTTAATGTCAGTATTGATATTGAGCATATATATGCATATTATCATTCTGATCAACGCCTGATCAATGCCTAAGCTGGCACCTTTCCTTCCTGATACTCCCTGACCAGGCCCGTAAGAGCTTCAGGCCTAATCAGGTAAATCTGATTTTTGCGACAATATTAAGCTTGAGAGACCTTTTCCAAATGGTCATGTATTTGACATATATGAATGTTATGGTCTTATACCTTTCCTCAAATCAACCCAGGTTAACTTTAGGATGCACAGACTTTAGCTAGGCACCTCCAGCAGGGGACAATTACCTTGACATTCACTTTCAGAACAGCGTCCCAAATGGAGAGGGCAACAATGTTGCCTTCATTAGGAAAGTTGACAAGCACCTAAAAGTCTATCTAGTTGGTTGATTTCCTAGCCAGTGCTATATTTTTGCTGGGAATTACTATATACTTGATGGAGACTGCTTTGAGTCTCGCTCAGTTTGAACATATCATGTGCAGTGCTTAGTCTCTTCACTTCTCTACTTCAAACCATCACCACCACCTCTGAATATACACATCACATTGAATACCTCAAGTTCATTTGTTGTTCAAGTCCTTCCTCTCCTCTATTCTTATAGTTGGCACTCATTCTCTCTGCGCCTGCACTATTGTTTCGTCAATACTCTGTGTTCTCCCAACTCATTATGACTATTGTCTTCAAGATTCAGGCTTCAGCACCACTTTTTGGTTGTGTCTTTGTTCTCAGTCACTGCCTCTGGTACTCTCTTGTCTTGGTCCACTGGTCTACAACTTCAAACAAGCCCGGGTCACCCAAAACTGCCATCTGTGGTTGACCCAACTTATAGCCCTTCATTGAACGGAAACAGAGAGATAGGGATTATTAGGGCCTGGAATGGAGTCAGAAAGTATCCTGAGGTAAATGCTTAAGTCTCTCTGACCTGATAGACAGTGACTGCACTTGTACATTTGTGACAACAGTCTGCAGCACTTCTTCATCCGGAATATCACCCACCATAGTATTAGCCACTATGGCACGTCATCCAAAATTCGTCCAAATAACTGCAGGGTTCATCTCAGTTGCCATGTGGTGCTGGTGCGTAATTTACAGTAATAACATTTTCATGTCAACTGAGGCTTTTATTGCTTCCATGCCACAGTAGTTTTTCCTTAATGCATTTTTCAAGTGCTGACTCTAATCCCTATCATCATCTCATTGAGATTTTTGTCGCTTTTCTGCCCTTTCCGCCTTCTATCAGAATATTGGTTTCTATCAGCTGGTCCCTATAGCTAGTTTGATGGCCGTGTATTAACAGTAGATATCTTATTTAGTGTTCAATAAATAATTTTAATCATTATTTATACGCTAAAAAATGAGGAATAAAAACAAATGGAGATTGGCTAGACTGGATATTAGAGCTATGTAGAACCGCCTTCATACTTGGCTAGCATGCCTTGGCAACTGCGGTACGTCGCTAAGGCCCTCGCTAAGCCAGCTATTCCCACTCCACAAGTGTACCTTCGCTAAAGTAGCTAGAGACATATCTAGCCTATATGGTGTATGCCAACTTTCATGATGTTGGGCGGCTGGAGGAATTTCCGGATGAATGGTGCGACGACACTTTCCATGCGGTTGTTGATGAGCGCTGAATACGTTGGGTAGGAAAGAACGTCGTCTTTAGAGATGTTGAAGAACTCATTAAAGTCTCTCAAACCGGTACCCTCCACTGTATTTCCCCCTATGAATTTGTATCTGTATTACGCAAGGGAGTTAAAAATGAAGTATGTGTATGATCGAAGAACTCGACGATAATACGGACCCAAAAGAGTTCCCTCCATCGCCCTGGGTGAAGCTCATCTTCTCTTCCAAAAACAATCCCATTACTTCGGCATCCAGGCTGAACATAGCATCGACTTCATCATCCGCACCGTGATTTTTCAAGCTAGAGCAGAGTAGAAGCGTACTTCAGAAATCAATCACCACCTGGATGATAGAACATACTACCAAAACTCCAAACTTTTCGCTGCTTCCCACAGGCTTTCAATTTCCTTTTCATCCTTTGCCTTGATGAGCTGGTAATTAATTATTCGAAGTGGGTGAGTAGGCACGTTGTCTGGAAAGGGTGGGGGCGCGAGTATGGGCGCGGGCATGATATTCGCTGGTATTTTGGGAGTGATATGGGACACGTGTCCGACAACATAACTTCCAGTCATTTTTGGATCCTAACTTCTCGTCTTTTATCGGTTGATAAATGTTTGTTTAGCAGCTCGAAGGTCAAACACAAGGAACTCCTATGAGTGCCGAGTAAAGAAAACATCGGCGAGACAATATTATTTGACAGTTGTTGAATTTCGTCTACCTCCACAGTCGCAGTCGCTGGTGCACGAAGTTGTTGTAAACCTGAAGGTGTATTATCGGACCACTTGCAAAGGCGGGATGGGAACCTGTTCAATTACATTTCATTTATATACGAAGAAATCTTTGAAATATTCTTCGCTCAATGTCTTCCAAAATTATATTTGTCACGGGAATTTCGTCAATAAATTTCCCCTTCTGTACCTTGGTCAGCAACCCGTGATTGAGGGTTCTGTAACGAATGATCGGGGTGCGAGTGGTGGGGATAGGGAAGGGGGCTGCGCGTACACCTCATTGCTTCTTTCCCACGGTGCAAAAACCTGGACGAAGTCAACCAGGGAGTGTATATTCAAGAAAGAAGACTGTTCTTTGTTTCATCACGTGCGATCCAAGCAAGCTCTTGAACTCACCACAAAACAACGATGTAAACAACGCCGACGGGGGCAGGAACACCACAAACCTCCGGCACACGGCAACTACGGAATAAGATCACCGTTAGCCGTAATGTACCTAAATATTATCTTCTTTGACATGTATTGGTCTGCTAGCATCTCCAATGCCAGGACGCCGGAATTGTTCTAACAATCTATATTTTGTTACTGATATTACCGGTACATGTTGACTGTTTAATTATTATCACCATGCTGCCGGTACGATGCATGAATTGCTGAATTATAATAACTCACCTATCTATCCGTTACTGCAATAATACTTAATACACCGATACTTCATAGGTCACTGTTAGCCGTAATTTGCACCTAAATAATATCTTCGTTGACACGTATTGGTCTGCTAGCATCTCCAATGCCAGGATGTCGGAATCATTCTAACAAGCTATATTGTTTTATTACTGATATTGCCGGTCACATGTTCAGCGTGTATGCGGGTAAGTGTGAATCTGCTTTTGGATATAATGCCGATAACGGTCTTTCAATCCAGGACATCTGATTATTCAAAATAATATTCGTAATAAAATATTTAATTAATATATAAATATATAAATAGAATGGTCAATAATTACTATAAGTCATTAAGTTATTCTCTTTTTATAAGATTGATCTCTCACTCTTTGTTGTCCATCAATCAAGTTGCTTTCTGAACTATCCTGTCAATTACCGTCACCAGCTCCAAATGGTTGAAAGTACATGTTATTTCTCAATGATGGTATATCTTGGTGCATTTTACTAAATTTATTTTCTTATGTCACTGGGGACATGTGGTTATATATTTGAAGTAAAAGGGTCATGAAAACCATCACCAGGCCCGGTTGTAGTATACTTAAAAATACCCAGATTTTTATGTGAAATCTTGCATTATTATATCATTTACTTGTTCTTTTCATAACACTGAAAATGGCATTTATTCTTTAATTTGTTACCAGATAATAAATATATTTATTTAGTTATATCATGGATTCACAATGCCTGTCAATCTCGAAGGGAAATTAAACCTCTCTTTTCTCTTGCCTGTTGCTGAATGAATAGTCACCGACAAGGATGAATAATCTCACCCAATCAGCTAATCACACAAATTCGAGGTCCGGAAAGGACACATAACTGGACAGAACTGCTTCAGGGAGGCTTGGCAGTCAAGAGCCTATTTTGCTTCCGAGATCTATGATTTCATAATCATCTTAACCATCTCATACGTTGACATTAACAGTGATATCCTAACGAGATACACCGCTTATTGACCCAGGGAAGTTAAGAATTCCTCTCTATTTCAACCCCAATAAATTGATTTATTACATTCAGAAGTCTTTAAGGGTTTCCGAAGTGCTCACCCAGTTAGACACGACGTAAGGTGCGAAGGACACCCCGAAGGGACTTGCACAGTGAGAATCTTAGAATGATGCGAGCTACTAAATCCGTTTTTATTACTAATCATAAATATCTCCAAGGAAACGGTCTCAATCCATCTACTTGCGGAAATTCTGGTCGAAGCCTGGGCAGTTCCCGGTTTGCTCCCTCCGCTTTTCCAAATTGCCCGTGTCAAACAGGTCTTGGGGGGTCTTGGGGTAACTCGTAAGTTTTGGTTAATTGGCTAGATGTACCTAACAACCTATATTAACAGAAGAGTATGCCATCAAATTATGGAGAACAGCACATTATTCCAACCTGGCCTCAGATCAGCTCGGGACGATCATTCAAAGGCTCAGATATATTTGGTAAATCTGTTAGACGCATTTATTATGATTAATAACATGTCATTCTGGGAACATGTTACCAAAACATGCAGATGGTCTTTCAATTAATCCTCATGCTTGTGTCATTGGAATTTATCTCGCCGGTATGCCTGCGGCAAAGCTCTTCCTCCCATACTCCTTGCCTGGTCACCTCTATTATACAGTATTCAAATAGTTTCAGAATTTCACTTAGGAGAAGATGTAAGTGTTGTATTATGTGATATGCGGCTTCATTTGCTCATTCATGGCACCCGCATATACAGGAAGATGAGCCCTCGAATTCTCCGCATCCTCAAAGTCCTGAAATATTTCAGAAGCTTGACATCGACAACATAGCACACGCTATAAGGGAAAATACTAGATGTGCCATCTTTTCAACATTTCCTGGTACTTCAGTTCCATTGGCATACTCTGAACAATCTCAACTTGAGAATATTACCTCGTCTGCATCTGCATTCCATCACATTGGAAATATTGAGCTACATGTGAGTTAAGATAATAAAAGGATGTATCCATGTGCACATAATATATTTAGAAAGCTATTTGTTTGGTCATTGACTAGCTCTTGGGATGGGAAATAAGAACTGGTGGATCTCCACCCCTGTTACGTCCTAATATGAAATACACCTGGTAAGCCGCGTAAGTCAATGTGTCCGGTCAGAAACGCCAATGACTTGTACTGAAGGGACTTGGCTTCAACTTATGTGTTGTGCCCTGCAGAGTTGTAGGTTGTCCCTACTTCAGAGTTCAAGAGTAGAGGTGGGAGTAAAGCCGGGCGGGAATGAAAACCTGAGCAGAAAGATAGACAAGAGTGGAGTTAACAGATAATACAAGATTCGATTTCTGACTGAGTAAAAGTAGATACAAATGAGTGTATTTAAATATAATTAACTGAGCGGAAAAACATTGGATAAAAAGATAATCAAAGATGAATCATAAAAACATAATTGGTGTATGATGGTGTGATGATACACCATGCGGAACCAATGGGAAAATAACGTAAATGTTGAAGGGTCAAATACATCAGCTGAATGATAAGTGAGAATGAACACATGGTGCAAAAGATAAAACAGATAAGAAAGATAAAAGAAATCCAGTCGGAAAACAAAGGTTGAGTCAACAAGAAAATAGTGAGCGTAAAAGCTGCACAGGAGAATTAAGCCATGCGGGAAAAGAGTCTGAATGAATGAATACAAAATGAATGAGTCAAATGCATAGAACATGAATAGAAGTAATAGAATTATGAGCCGGTCAGATCAGTACTTGACAATACCCCCTTGTTAAGGACGAACCCACGAGGACATTACTAAAATTAGTTGAAACAAATCCTTGAAACTTGTAAAGGTTTAGCCGAGTCTGGAATGTAAAGTTTCTGGTTGTCCAAGGATATAAGTACCGGTGGGTTTTGAATATCGTGTACTTCAAATTTTCATACTAGTCATGACTGACTTACAACTCCCTGCACATATGCTTGCCTGGAAGGCCTCTAAAGATGTGGTCTGAATGGAAGAGGTACCGGCCGATGACCTGAGGAGAACCGTTTGGGGTTTTGAGCCTGACAAGAAGTTCGACTGGCTGGCTCCAAAGTTTGCTTTTGATGACCCCTTCAAGGAAGAGGAGGATCATCTGCCCAAGGTAAGTTCTTAAGTGTTCCACGCGGCAATACTAATTTTTTATATAGGTGACTCGTTACTGGAAGGCACACGACCAGGAGAGGACTCAGTGTGAGTCCCGATATTGTGAATTGCTGGGCGCTGAAGAGGCTGCTGCCTCACGGAAACGGATGGAGGAAGATGCAAGGGCATTGAAGAAAGTGCAGGAGGAGGAATTGGAGAAAAAGAAGGGGAAGGAAAAGGAAAAGGAAGTGGGGCCGTCTGGGAGCGTAAAGGGTAAGGGGAAGGAGACGTGGCCATCCGGGAATGCGAAGGGTAAGGCCAAGGAGGTACCTAAGACACCTAAAAAGTCTACTCCCAAAAAAGTAAGTCCTCTTATTTTCCGTTTGGAATGTACTTATGTCTTTGTAGTCCAAACATGATGTCCAGTCGGAATCTGAGGAGGAAGAGGAAGAAGTAGATGATAAGCTGCAGGCCTGTATATACTGCATGAAGAAGAAGATCCCCGGCATTCCTCAGGATGGCAAGAAGGTGTGCGTCACTTGCATGTGAAATAAGATGCATTGTGAGTTCTTTGGCAAAACTGCCTGGGTCGTCAAGGAGGGAGCGGAGAACATTGTGGGACCTGTCCGGGAGTTGACCAAGTTGGAGTGGCACTGGTTGGCCAGCCTTCTGGAGAAGAGCTGGTATGACATGGATATCTGTGCCCTCAACTTGGAGCAGATGGTGGACCGGGACCTGATGGAAGTGGACAGTAAGGTCCTGACTCTCATGGACATGAAGTCTAGGCGAGTGGAAATCCCGCCAGCTGTGGAGAAGAGGATTCTGGCCAACTGGAGTTCAATCATAGCCTCCTATACCTCCCATATGGAGCACATCTTCATGTGGATGAACCTCATCCAGAAGTGCATGGCTTGGACCAAGAATGAGTTCCCTGACTCTGTACTTGGTTTTGGTAATCAGGAGGCAGGTCCAAGTGACTGTGTGGAAGATGCTGGGAATAAGAGGAAGGCTGAAGAAGATGGGGACTGCGCAGAAGGGAGTGATAACAAGAAGAGGAGGTTGGAAGAAGAAGAAGATTCTACAATGTATTGAGTAGAAATAATCTGGGCAGAAAATGTAAATAGAAATGTAAAAATCAAATTGTAATTAGGATAGAAAATTTTTGTATATCTTCTGAATTGAAATTGTAAGAGCATGGAAACTGAAAATTCCAAGTGGAAAATAAGACAGAAAAATGACTTAGCAGAAAAAAAAGTGAAAAATCATAAGGCAGAAAGTGGTCCTGCTTTTGCAGGATATAGTTGATGAAAATCTTCTATTAGCTCAGAAGTGTTGACTTCAGTTGCTAAAACCCAGTCAGAATCTTGACCTGTACCCTCATAGCCCATCCACTTGACTAAATATTGAAGTTTGCATTTCCGACGGTGATCAATCTTTGAATCTAGAATTTCATCAATTTCATAATTGTCTTCTTCTTCATCACTAACAATTGCCGGTGGGGGTGGAATGGTCCATTCAGGAAATGGATTTGGAGTTGCTGGTTCCAACATTGAAATATGGAATACTGGGTGCACTGCACGGAAATTATCTGGAAGATGCAGATTATATGATAGTGTACCAGACTGAGCAATAATCTCATAGGGGCCCAAATACTTCTCAGGCAATTTCTTGGATGGTCGAGTCATTCGGAAATGTTGGGCTTTGACAAAGACTTTGTCACCTATCTTGAATGGCGGCGGTGGCGATCTGCTGGTCCTTGGTAGTGTTTCTGCACTTCAAGCATATAGGATTTGAGGTGCTGGTGAAGTTCATCAAGGTCTGTTGTAAACTCATGGGCCCACACAGAAGTGAGATCCTGCTCGGGATAAACAGTGATGTTAGGGTGATATCCCTTGTTAACAAAAAATGGGGAAAAACCAGTCATCTCACTAGGAGCATTGTTGTAAGCAAATTCTGCAAGCAGAAGTAGCTCAGACCAGTTGTCCTGTTGATAATTGCAATAGACATGAAGATACTGTTCAAGTGTTTGATTAACCCATTCGGTTTGTCCATTGCCTTCTGGATGGTGACCAGATGTAGAATGTAAGCACATGTCAAGTGCTTTCCCTACGGATCTGAAGAAATGTGATACAAACTTGAATCCCCGGTTGGAAGTGACATGTGATGGTACACCATGCTTTGAAAAGACGTGCATAACAAACAGTTGTGCCAATTGTTGTGAAGTAATGGTATCATAAGTTGGAATAAAGATACCTTGCTTGGATAATCTATCAACGATTACCAAGATTGAAGTATAGCCAGCAGATTCCGGAAGCTGTTCAATAAAGTCCATTGAAATTGAATTCCAAGGTAGCTCCGGGACCGGTAGTTGCCTGAGGTAACTGTACAGCTTGTGGCGTTGAGACTTTGAATGCATACAAGTTACACAGAACTTGCAAAAGTCTTGAATGCATGAATGTAATCCAGGCCAAACATATTCTCGTCTCAATAGTTGAATAGTTTTGTTTTGTCCAAAATGGCCTGAAAGGATATGGTCATGCTTGAGCTGCAAGACCTTGAGGCAAAGTCCGGGCGTGTTCAGCACATAGATTCTGTTGTCTAAGCATAAAAACTTGTCCTCACCTAGTTTCCATCTGGAATCTGGTTCATCATTGATATGCACAGATGCGATCAGATCCATGGGTAGGGCAGCTAGAATTTCTGCATGGAGTTGTTCAACATCCATAATAACTGGCCCGCAGAGGGTTGGTATGATCAGAGATGTTGCCATGAGAGGGGTTGTGAGTTGTTCTTGAGTGAATATGGGTCTAATATTCTGTGGATTAATGCTAGCATAATCGCTACTCCCCTCTTTTAGGCAGACATCCTAACGTCTAGTAAGTGCATCAGGTTTGGTACCCAATTCTCCCAGGTGGAAATGTATAACCATATTGAATTGTGATAGGAATTCTGACCACCTTGCTTGCTGGTGGGTAAGCAATTTTGTAGTAGCAAAATCTTATGATCAGTAACAACATCAACCAGTAGGGCTGCACCTTCAAGATAATGACACCATTTTTGAAAGCTTCAAAGATAGCTAACAATTCCTTGTCATGAATGTCGTAATTCCGTTCAGTTTCATTAAAAGTTCTTGAATGAAATGTGATCAGATGCAGTTCACCATTTATCCATATGGAAATAATGGCAGCTAGTGCATAATCAGAAGTATCGGTTTCCACAACTAATTGTGTGTCTGGAACCCAATAGCTCAGGATGGGAGCCGATGTAAATGCCTGTTTGATTGAGTCAAAGGCAAGTCGACATTCCTCTGTAAATAACCAAGTAATACCTTTCTTGGTAAGGCATGTAAGCAGAATGATTAGGTCCGAATAATTGTATATGAAACACCTATTAAAATTGGCAAAACCTAGAAAAGACTATGTCCTTTACCTTGCGGGGTTCTGGCCATTCAAGGATAGTCATGACTTTATCCTCTGACATACGAAGTCCATCCTTGGATACAATATAACCTAAGAATTCAACTTCTTCCTTGTGGAACTCGCATTTGTCCCCACATGCATATAGTCCATTTGCACAGAGCTGGCAGAGAACCTCTTTGACATGTTTTCTATGGTCGTCTAAATTGTCTGAATAGATTAGTATATCATCCAAATAAGCAAGAACAGAAACATCCAATAGATCATCAAAGATATCATTGATAAATCTTTGAAAAGCGGCTGGTGTATTCATAAGTCTGAACAGCAGTCTTGTATTCATTGCCTTCAGCAATTCTAACAAGATGATAAGCATGTCATAAGTCAATCTTGGAATAAATCCTAGATCACTTAGGTGCATCAAGTAGGTCAGCAATATGTTGTAATGGATACCTATCCTTTTTTGAAACATTGAGTCCACGAAAATCAACACATAATCGTAGAGAGCCATCCTTTTTTCTAACAAATAGGATGGGCGCACCGTGTGGAGATCAACTAGGTCAAATAAATCCAATGTGTAAGTGTTTCATCTATAAATTCCTGTAAGGCAACCTGTTCAGCTGCAGAAAGTCAGTACATGGGTCCGGGTGGAACTGTTGCGCCATCTTCCAAATTGATTTTGAGGTCAAAGGGGCGATGAGGTGCTAGTGTATCCACGCAGGATTTTGAAAATACGTCAGCATATTCATGATACTCTTTGGGCACACCATTAAGTATGTCTGCATCTGCATCCACTTTGGTGGCCCAGGCATAAAATGTGGGATCATCCAGATTAATAGTAAGCATTGGGAACCTTCAGCTTTTGCGGCCTGCATATAAGCAACTGCATTGATAAAGGATACTGAAGGCTTCTGAGGAGGTACCATGGAAGTGGTCAGAGTAGAGCATGGTATTTTGTTGTGAGCAGAGTGTTTGGATTGTTGATCAAGAGGTCATATGGGAACAGCTTTGGCTGCCCTGACATTAATTGTAGCACTTGGTGATTCCACAGGAATTGCCAGGCAGAACTTGATACTACCCAATACCCAATCAATCAATGGATTATAGAGGGTGAGCCAGTTGTGTCCCAAAATGACAACGCAAGTAGAATCCAGAGTAGTGACATAAAAAGTCATAAGGGTTGAAAACCTGGTTGGAAACGAAATATTGAGGTCCACAGCTTCTGTAATTACAGAGTTAATAGTACTGTCAAGAAGAGACAAAGGTAATGGATCAATAGAATAAGTAACTATAGATTGTGCTTTTATAAATTTTGGATCAATAAAACAATGAGAAGAACCTGAATCAACAAGTGTATGGAAAGAACCTGAAATTGGAGGAGAAGTGAGCATAGGGGTTAAAGAAGTAATGGATGAAAGAGTGGAAGTGTTAAGTCTAAGAGTAATTGCCACACGGATTTGGGGATTAACGCAGTCTGACCATACGGAGTCCAACGGACTGGTCACTGGTTTTTTGACCCAGATGACTCTTTGGCTTTTCCCTTGTCATCAGTCTTGGGCTTCTCCTCAGTGATGGAGGCCCATGGCACGGGTGCCGGGCGGGAAGTTGAACTAGAAGACATGTTCTGGTTCCACCTGGCTTTCCTGCAGTCTTGAGCCACATGGCCCTTAATACCACAAACCAGGCATAAGGCATTATCATTTTGGTGTTTCTTTTCAGTTTCTGTGAGCTGTCCGTCCGCGCCAAGGTGGCTCTTGTCATAAGTCTTGCTAGAGCTTGCCCCAGCAGACGTAGAAGTGTTAGTCTTACCCTTGTTGAGTTCAACTTGTTGTCCTTTGACTTGTTATTGCCAGATTGATTATTGTTGTTATTGTTGTTGTTTCCAGACGGAGCCATATTTGGAGCTCCCTTCCGGCACAGATCCATAATCTTCTTATGGTTCCAATAACGCTGGTCAATCTGTAAAATCATAGAATGCAAAGTCTCATAAGACTTTGGCATTGGGAAAACCCTACGGAGTTCTTCGAGAATCCAGTTGGGCATGGCATTCATGACCAAATGGTAATAACCATGGTCATTGTATGTGGTCTTTGCCTTGTATTGGGCAAAGGAAATAAAGAACCAGGTGGCTTGATGGTGTTTCTCCATCTTAAGTTCTTCAAGGGCAGTTTCCATGTCTTCCTCTGGGCTAGCGGTTCCAAAGTTGGCTTTGAGTTCTTCAACGAACTCAACCTAATACAACAGGTATACTGTTTGATCATCTTTGTTAGGATAGTCAGCCATAACCACTGGCTCAAAGTACTCAAGTGCGGCTCCCCGCAGGAAAGAGAGTGCAAAGTAAATCTTTGACTTGTTGGACTTGTAAGTCTTGGCCTTTGATTTGAAAACCAAGGAGCATAAGAATAGAAAGTTTTGAAGCTTTTCTGGATTGGTCCCATCATATGTGTCTGGGTCCCTAGGCTTGATACCTTTTCTTACATTGTCCTCATCTGAATCAGAATCAGAAGACTCTGAATAGTAATAGTGCTTCCTCTGGCGGTGATGTTTCCGGTCCCAATCGGAGCTGTCGTCAGAGTGGTCAGGGTTTGGATTATCTCCACCTCCTCCTCCACCTTCAACAGGTGGCCTTGGAGAGGGTCGGGGTGATTGTCGTGGTGTCCGGTCAGAAATCCTATCATCCCTAGGTGGTGTTGGATCCCTTGGGGGTTGTGGTTCCTGAGTGGGATCATAGTCAGTTCCACTGACAACACTCTGTGCACCCACAGATTCCGCACGGCTGTTGTCGTGTGCATAATCTGGAGCTGGAGTGGTATCCACTGGGACTTCCTGAACCCCAGAGGATATAGTTGTGGTCATGGACATGATAGGTTGTGGTTGTGGGGTCCTGGATTTGTGATCGGTAATCAAAGGTTCAACTACTTCTCCGTGTTTGCTAGCGTAATGAGCTTTCCAGTCTAAAAGTGAAGTTGCTGGTGGTGGAGAGTTGCTGAATCTGAATGCTGGTCTCTTAACTGCTTCTATTGGTTTAGAAGTGTTCTTTGACTTGGATGTCATACGACTATGCAGTAGGAGTCAGAAATACTGTTACGTAGTGATACAGAATACACCTGGTAAGCCATTGTCAGGTATTGATCCGAACGGCCATTTTATTATTTGACTTTTATTTTATATTTCGACTTATGCTGCATATATGTGCATATACTCTGTTTCTGCATGGCTTTCACGTTCATTATCCAATCTTGTTTTCCGTTGTTATTTTCTTATCTTGTCTTATATCTTTTATCTTGATTTTCATCTTCGTTCCATGTGTTAGTAATTACTATTGATTTCAGCCGATGTATTCAACATTCCAACTTTATGTTGTTTTTCTCACCGGCTTCGCTCGGTATGTTATCACACCAATTATTCTTATGATTTAGTCTTCGATCTTATGTTTTTCCTTTTATTTCTCCGATGTCTGACTCGTATAAATACACTCATTTGTATCTACTTTCTTCAGTCAGAAATCGAATATTGAATCTCGTATTCATTTAATCTTCTGTTCGACTCGCACTCTTGTTACTTTCCGCTCGGACTTAAATCCGTTCGGATTCTTATTCTCCTTCTTTTCTCTATAACTCTCGAAACTCTTGAACTCAGAAATAGGGACAACCTACGACTTTGCAGGGCGCAACACATAAGTTGAAGCCGAGTCCCTCCAGTACAAGTTTTTGCGTTTCCGAACGGGAACGTGATATACTTCCGCATGGACTACCAGGTGTATTCCGTACCAGGACGTAACAGCCGTGCAGAAATAAGTCAACATTTCTGATCAGAAACACCAATGACTTGTACTGAAGAGACTTGGCTTCAACTTATGTGTTGCACCCTGCAGAGTCATAGGTTGTCCCTACTTCAGAGTTCAAGAGTAGAGGTGAGAGTAAAGCCGGGCGGGAATGAAAACCTAAGCAGAAAGATAGACAAGAGTGGAGTTAACAGATAATACAAGATTCGATTTCTGACTGAGTAAAAGTAGATACAAATGAGTGTATTTAAATATAA
>KN837105.1:338786-362124 GCA_000827215.1 Sphaerobolus stellatus SS14 | reverse complement strand
GAAAACAAAGGTTGAGTCAACAAGAAAATAGTGAGCGTAAAAGCTGCACAGGAGAATTAAGCCGTGCGGGAAAAGAGTCTGAATGAATGAATACAAAATGAATGAGTCAAATGCATAGAACATGAATAGAAGTAATAGAATTATGAGCCAGTTGAATCAGTACTTGACAACCCCCTATGGTTGATCCAGCTGATGTCAATTTGTTTCATAGTGGCAACACAACTGGGCCTACAGAGAATAATTTCCACTTGGATTGGACAGCATCTCATAGCAGCTGGAACTTGGTGGCCTCTTTTTGTTTGCAGATCATTTTCTAGAATGCACTGGAGGCAGGTCAACATTCTCCAGGGTGGAAAAAGGCCTGGAAAACATTTGGATTTGAGTGTATTGTCCAGATGTTTTCCAACCCTGGAATATTCCTGGAAAATATGTATATTCCCCAAATTTCCTGGCATTATCCAGATTTCAGTGTGTTCTCCAGATATTTTCCAGATCATTTTTTCACCCTGGAAATGTTGGCCTGCCTCCAGTGATGGGCTAGATCTTTATCTTCAATGATAAACATTATGCCCAAACACAAGATGTTGTGCACAGCACTTTCACTGGCTTTTCACAAATGACTGTATAGATTACAAGCTCTATTTTGGAAAGCCCTTGCGGATAGTCCAGGCCCTGTCAAGAGTGCCAAACCAAATTCAACTGTGAATCAGGCTGCATTGGAGAGGAGATGAGGAGGGCAAAAAAGGATGAGAGCATTTTTGACAGTATTGATCAATGAAGTTGACAAAAATTCCATACCTAACTATTTCAGACATGCCAGGATATCATCTTGGTCCAGCCTGTGTGGGATTTGATCTATTGGAATGCACATAAAGCATTATGGATTGACAGCACCAGCACTGATGAAAGTGAAACAGAAACAGGAAATAACAGATTTTGGTGAGTACCGCAGTTGTGGAGAAGTGAGAAATTGGACCATATGATCAATAGAATTGATGGTGTAAGGGCAACCCTCGGAGCCGAGCGGACGTCACGCAGAGCTAGCAGAGGGGAAATCCAAAGATACATAAATGAACGAAATATATACATACGACGGGAATCTCACCTAGCAGAGGGGAAATCCAAAGAGAAAGACTTGGATTGCCTCTGCCAGAGTGAGCCCACTATATACTGTCCGGAAACGGGAACATAAACCCCAAAAGGAAAATGAACAATGATCTGATGAACTCAGAAACAATAAAGAAAGGGGAATGAACCAATGAAAAGGAAAACAAAGGAAGCGGAAGCGAATGGAGAAACAATGAAACGATCCTGACGGCCGACCGGCGCTAAACAACCCATCACTCATGCGCTATGACTACATGCGCATATACCCTCCACCAGATGACCACTGTCTCCAACCAAACCTCCCATCTCCGGCCACAGGAGTTGACGAATGTGCTGAGGGTGAATCCCGTGCGAAATCGCTTCCAGAGGGTGCTTGACGCGAGGGGTAGTTCCGGACAGAAATATTCTGGGCGGAAATCTAGGAGCGTCCCCTGACAGATGGTGCTAGAGATGAAGCAGCAAAGAGAACACAGAGATCCCATTGTTCTGGGAGGGTCTTTCATGTTTGGATTGGTGATCGCCCCACGAAATGGAGTACTACTTCCCACACAAGCCAGTTGCAATATAACGGGCTTCTCCAATTCAAACTTTGGCAGTTTGTTGGCTTTCACGAGTTCACTAGAAATCAAGATTCCTTCACACCCACTGACTAACAGGCAGTGGGCCTTTGTTACTGATATATTCCAAAATACAGATATAGTTTCATTCTCTTTACCTCTTGTAGGTAAAGGTCAAGTTTTCCTCCTGGCTCGATGGTCATAGACAGGGTGTTCCTTTCCTCCTGGCTGCACCACTGCAGAGACTCTCAGATTAGTCTCTGCTTCCTGGATTCTAATTCCATAGAGTCTGTGATGATCATTTTAGCCTGAGTCTTTAATGACTGCATTAACATGTACCTCTTCATTGTCAATGGACCTTGTTTCATATTCATCATCATCAAAACATTTATGGTGATGAAAAAGTGGTTATTGACTCAGTTTCCCAATTGGAACCTGTAGAAACACTTTCTGAATGTTATGAATGAATCACAGGCATTGGCCCCCAGATCGCATGGAAGAGATTGTTATCGCCCGTGTTGCTGTGGTCGGCCTCAATGAAGTGCATGCATGCGAGTGATGGGTAGCAGTTGCACAGCTGGGTGAGGATGTAGGTAAAGGTTGACAGGGTATAGGTCACCCACATCTCTGCTAATGGAAATCATGAATGAGTATGGAAGTGGGATACGGGGTGAGGAGGGAGGGGATATGCACCTTGGAACGTGTTCCATGGGCTCAGATGGATGGCAGTGCGAGCTTCTCCAATGGTGTTAATGACGGCATCGACAATCTCCAGTGCAAACCATGGGTAGTTCTCGATAATTCAGCCATACTCATCCATTTGCTTGTTGCTCATTACCTGCAGGAACTGATCGATGGGATAGCCATTCCCCCCATGGATCTCAATGCCATCGAACCCCGCTTTGATGGTGTTCTTCACCGCCTCTGCATAATCTTGAATGTACTTTTTGGTCACCAAAATAGTGAGGGCACACTAGATTACAGTGTGGCTGGCGAGCGGCTTGAGTGAGGTGGAGATGTAGTCAAGCGGTGGGATTAGGAGATGAGGATCTCGGGGGTGGTGGCATGACCGAAGACCCAGAGTTGGACGCAGATGAAAGAGTTGTTGGCATGCATGATGTCAGTGATCTAAAGTGGACATTAACCATGGGCCTTTAAAGCCATTGCAGAGTAAGAGAGATACACATGAACTGGATGAAGCAGAGAAGTCTTTTAGGGAGGCACTGGCCTTCCACAAGCAGGCACAATCAGTCCTTGTACAGGGCAATGACCTTCAGAACCTTGGAGAGTTATATATGCAGAGAGATCAGCTGCACGAAGCAGAGAAATTTTTTAGGGAGGGATTGGGCTTCCACAAGCAGGTACAAGATCTTAGCCTGATAATATGCTCTTAGTGTCCAGGTTCATCCTTATTTGACTTGCTTGGTCAGGTTTATGTTCATCTGAGAAAAGATTTAGAAAAAAAAATACAAGAAGTATTTATTGGATTTTGTTTATATGTTTTATGTTATAGTAAGAGAAATAAGAACATATGGAGATTGAAAAGGGATATGGAACACCAAAGAGATTGAATGATTGTAAAGACTTGATCTTTACGTTGGTTCGCTAGTCACACCTATGTACAGACTGTTTACAATATTGTATTCAGTTACTATGTAGTCCAGGTGTAGGTTAAGCTGGGGAGTGCTAATCACTGACCCAGGTATTTATACTACAGAGTTATGTAAGGCAACTATATATATTATGTAATAAACTACTATCTATGTGGATGCATATATAAGTGTCCATAAGAGTCCACAAGGACTTAGAATAGTTGATGCGAAGTCAACTCATTGTGTGTACTTTTTATACAAAAGATGCATATATGTGTCTGGCTAAAAGTCTAATTGTGACTTTATTGTAAAGGATTAATTATAATCCCTTACAATGATCCAAATGAAGGAAGAAATGACTACCGGCAAATGAAAAGATATACATGAGAACAAAATTGAGTATGTACTATGTCAAGTGACAAGCCCTCCATTCTACCCAATCATGGCATCAATGTTTATGAATAGCTATTCCAATGGGAGATGCTCTACCCAAGGATATGAGGTTTCCAGTAGTATTGTCAGGACTCATTCCAGACTCCAGTTATATCCTTTTCATGGACTCCTTTGGACTCCATTCATCCTTTTCATTGACTTCTATGTTCACCTTCCTTGTAGATATCCTTTCCCTGTTCTCTGTTCTCTCATGTGTTGCTCTATCAGAGGGTGATACCCTTGCTACAGTTTTACACTGTAAGCATGTTCTGGGCTGTAGCCATTCTAGCTTGCTGTTAGCTTTTGAGCAAACTGAACTCACACTAATGCTGGATCTGTAGCAAGGTTCATGCTCAGTCAGCCTCTCAGCATAGTTAATACCTTGGCTGTAGCCTATTCTATAGCTTGGGGTAAATACATATTCAAATGGAGCCAACCAGTTTTCAAAAAAAAATCAGCAGGTCAGTTCCTGTAAGAAGACAATGGACAATTTCATCATTTTATTCTATATGCATATATATGCTCCTTCATTTTATTCTCATTTATTAATTTCTTTCAAGGTATATTAATTACATCCATGAATTCTCCTTCTATATTTTGAATACATTTTTAAATTCTATTGACCACCCTTCTTTCCTTATTTTTCAATATTTTTAGTCATTTTATTTCCTTTTATTTTCATATCTCTGAATTGTTTATTGTTTTTATCTTTTCCTTTTTTCCTGATTGGTGGACAGTTGCTCAATGGTGGCATAGGTTTCTACAAGCTGTCATCTGTCAAGTCTCTCATTGGTTGACTATTGGAAATAGATATTTTTAGCATGAAAGGGTATAGGTTGTGTGGCAAAGGCAAGGTTCCTCACTCTGTTCTCTTTAGCTTCCCTTGCTAGGTGTGTTTTTCATGTATTTTCCTGTTAAGTGGTTTATAAATATATCTTTGGATCCCCTTTCTAGGCCTTGGGCTTGTGTGTTCAGCTCCTTTAGGTTGCCCTTACAGCTCCTGAGATATAAAATCAATATAAGACATTGTTCACTTCTTCCTAGGCTATCCATATTGTCAAATTTATCATTGGTCTGTTCACCTTCTCCCTTCAGTCCATCTCCACCCTGTTCACTCTTTCAGAGCTTCAGACTACTGATTTAGTCATTCACAAACTTCCTTGATAACCAACTTCTCAGTGTACTCCTTTGTCTTTGTTTGCAAATCACAAACCTGTGGACTACATTGGGACAGTTCTTCAGTGAATTCACTCAATTGTCTCATTACAGACAGCTTTCTTATACAACCTCACATTCTTTTCCTTGTTGTATGATTGTTTATGATCCAATTCATCTTTTAACTTGCTCTGCCTTCAATTTTACTCCACCCTCTTCACAGCTTTGCTGCTTGAGACTACTTTTTTACTTGCTAAGTCACTACCTTGACTGGTAACTTCCAAATGTACCCTCATTGCTTCAGGATTAGATCTCATACCTTTCAACTATGTGCAGACACTTCTTCACTCCAGTTATAAAAATGTGATATCTTTTTGGGTGAGTTGATTTTCATCCCATCTATTAGGAGAATGCTAGACTTCAGGGTGTGGTGGGAGTCCTGTAAGATTCAACATTGGTAGATTGTATGTTCTTTGTCCAATCATTCAGCTATTTGTAGCTCAGGCTTTCTGTCATCCAGTCAACCCCTAGGTTAATCCACACCTTTTTTGTATTGTGACTATCATTTATTATCTTCCAGATTCCCAATCAGCTCTCAGCTAGCAATGGTGTGCTCCATTGGACCCTGTCCAACTCCTCTTTGCTTGCATCCTTCTCGATTCCAGTCAGCCTATCTTTTCATCTATACACTTGATTACTTCCCTTTAGGTAACCTTTGGATCCTAAGGCTCACACAGGGTTATTAACACCAACTCCAGGGCAAGTGCTTCATGGGCACTCTTTGCAGTCATCTCATTATTCTGCATCTCAAGTTTATTGCAACTATAACTTCCATGCATTTGTACCATCACTTGACTGTTCACATCCAGCTTGCCATATTTCTATAGTCCAGGGTAGATATATAATTTAGAGTGGGTTCAACCTAATGGTCTGGTTTTTGGCTATGTGATAGAGGTAGGTAAATGGTGAATTTTAAGCCACCTTTTGTAATTTTTTGAAATGACACCAGGAGGGAGGAAATGTGGTATATCAGTAAGGGTGTCTATTTTTGACCCCTTGATATCAGATATGATACATTGATGATTTTTTCACTTCCATTAGTGATTCTTAGTAAAATTGATTCTTTCCCAGCTTTTGAACAAAAGTACTCAACCTGGCAAAGGAAGCAAAGGAGTAGTTTACCCTGAATTGAATGGCCTTTAAAAGATGTAAAATAGGACTCTTGTTCTTCTAATGTATCTGTGTAATGTTCCCAGGTTTGGTTGGAGATAATTTAAATTCTTTATCTGGCTTGCCTGTAATTCATAAAACCTCTCAACTAGGTTGGTGGGAAAACATAAACTATTGATTTCAGAGAATCATATAAAAGGAATAATTACATGAAATATTCAAGCTTGTAACTATTTGTGTATAAGATAAGTTATATGGTTTCAAACAGAGTTCAAGTTGAGTCTGTGAGTTAGAATCATCCACTTTGGCATCAGAGATTCTAGACTGTGAGACTGGGTAGTGATGCAAGCAAGAACTGGGGTGATACATCATCATCTGCTTATGTCAGTACCTGATTATGCCAGGATCCCCCAGTTCTCATGCATGGCAGTTTAAGAAGCAGAGTCTGGAACTGAGTGAGTTGCTGTTTTTATCCACCTTGATGCCTTGCTGCCATATCCAGTGGTGTCCATACTTCTGAGTGATTCCTGGGGGCCACCAGCATACTGCAGCAGTGAGGCACTGGCTGTCTAGGAGATTCTCCTTTAGTTATCCAGTCACAGCAGGGCTTAGTCACACCCATCACGTCTCAGGTGACAGAACTTTTACATGTAGTTTGACTCCATTCTGCTTCCATCCTGTTATTTTTGGAATGCTGTACAGAGCCTTAATGTGAAATTTAGAGGCCAGTCACTCAGTTAGATTGAGCCAAAGGATGAACTGCTGTAGTACATCTACAGCCCTTATATACCCTACCAGCCTCTCAAAACCAGACCGAATAGTCAGAAACACTTTGAGTCAAGAAATGCAGCTGGTTGCTGCATTTATTTTGAAACAGTCTCAGTCACATTGTTTGCAGGAATATACTTTGATGCACTTAAATACAATGAAAGACTGTTATGTACATGTTGCTTGGGAAGCTTTACAGAGTTTAACACTTTTTGGTCAGTGTATCTGACACCAAGGTTGTTTGTGAATAATTCCTGAATCTTGGGTAGCCTGGAGAAATAGTGGTGATAGAGCGTTGGGTAGTTGGAGCAATATTTTTTCTCTGTACTGCAGGGGAGATTGAGTCATGTCTGGTATAAATAATAGAAGAATTGTGATTCTACCAACTGGGGGAAATAGATAATTCAACCAAGTCTTGCCATTTGCTCTGAATTTTTTATATGTCATAGTTAGCATAGAGATGAACAAATCTAGCTAGTTTTCTAAGGAATTGGCAGATCAGCTCTGGAGATATAAAATTATTACCAAAATAGTCAAACGCAAACCATTGTGCTACCATGTCCTTCTTAAAACTTCTCTTGTGGTTCCACATGTTACCGTTGACACACTTACTTGAATCTTATCCTTTGAAACAGAAACAAGGGGGGAGCAAAGGATATGTTTGGGCTTGTATCAATTTCTATCTAGCAGTATAGAGACTACTAGAAATTGAATTATTTCGAGTAATCCACTAACTTGATACTAACTACTTTGTAGCATTCATTGTACAGCACAAAAACAATTATGAGATTTTGGACATGGTATGTACTCATATATAGATATATATAGAATATAATATATTAGCACCCAGTATTTATTAGGCCCACATTAGGCCTGCCAAGTCAATTCTAATTCAATTTACCTTGGATGCTTCAATATGTATTGGGAGCCAATACACTCTAATCATGGCTCTTTATATTATAGAGCTTGGCATAAACAGTATGGCTTTTAGACATCCATCAAGGTTGGCATGTCTGCTGCAGTGGACATTTGTTATGTCCTGATATCTGGGTGTCACTTCGGACTCTGGATATAGCAGAACAAAGTAAGTAATTTGGGGTCCGGATGATATGAACTGGAAGGACTTGGCTTTAACTTATGTGTTGCACCCTTAATCGTATGTGTTGTCCTTATTTCAGAATGAAGTCCAAATGAATAAAGGATCGGAGCCTGATGGTTGTCACAGACAAGTCAGAGTAAGGTAACTCGGGGACTGAGTATAGTAGAGCAGAGGAAAGATAGACAGATGGAAACCTGAATGAGTTTAACAGAATAACAAAGTGGATTTTTGACTGCTGAACCATAATACAATTGAGGCTATTTATACCAAATGGAGCCCAAGGATAAATGGGGAAATAGTCAGGGTCACAGAGATGGAACAGATAAAGGAAGAATACAAATGAATGTGGTTGGCTGGCGATAACATAAGGCAGAGGCTGATGGGACTGCTGAACCATAATACAAGTTTATACCAAATGGAGCCCAAGGATAAATGGGGAAATAGTCAGGGTCATGGATATGGAACAGATAAAGGAAGAATACAAATGAATGTGGTTCGCTGGTGATAACATAAGGTGGAGGCTGATGAGAATATAATGTAAAAGTCATGTGAAACATAAACATGTGAAATCATAAGCGGTGCTTGGCATCAAGGAGAATTAAGTGGGGTAAGAAAACGGAGATCCAAAAGATAAAGAACGAATGAATAGAGTGAAAGTAAAGTCAGAGGTCTGAAGACAAAATAGAATGTAAACAAAACATAAGACAATAAGAGAAATCAAGGATGAATAACATAATGGAGTCCAAAGGAAATCAAAGATGAATATAGGATTGGAGGTCCGAGGTTGATAACAAGATCAGGTCTTGACATTTAGCCAGAAAAGACTTTTCTGGCTCCTCTTCATGTGAGGCATTCTGTATGCCTGCCTCACCATCTGCTGAATACCACTGTATTCAGAGGTCATATTGACTACTGCACCATCTAATTGTGCAGAGATAGACAAAGCAGGAGTGTCTTACCATCCAAACAGTGCATCTGCCTCAGGAAGAGGTGTATGCACCTCATTTATGGGATTTAATCCATAATTCCTGGAGGGACACGTTACATTCCTTCCAGTATCTGCACTGAACCTCACTTGTTGTTCAGGCATTAAACCAGCTTCACGAAGTCATGTGTTCTGGTCTAATTGGAAGTGTATAGTTTGTGCTTCCTGCACAGCCTCCAGAAGCGCCTCTTCAGGTGCTTTCTCATGTAAAAGGGTGTTAACCTTTTCCTCAGCCAGCTTGAGTTGCAGCTCAAGGGCTCTATGGCTACACCTTGTGGCCTTATTACTAAGGTTGCTCCAGTACTGGGCCTTGGTGTCCAGTGCTATAATATATTGAGAGACAGTGATGACACTGTCTGCATCTGACTGCAACTTCTCTTTGATAGTTGCAGAGATCGTTTCTTTGATCTCTTCTCTCAAAGCATTCACATCAATGCTTCGTGGGTCTCTTATTTAACACTGAGAATGTTCAATAGATTTAGGTATTCCCTGAATCACTTGTTCAGTCGACAGATTATATCTGTGGTGCATATTAACACTCACAGGCTCATGCCAAGTGTTAATGGGAGATGAGTTGTGTCTCCGACACGTGGACTCTTGCGAGTTCACACACATGTCTTCAGTCACACATATGTCACATGCATGATGCATACGTGAATGGGTCATCACATGTGCATCACATGTGGTGTGCACATACCTTGTATGCACATCACGGCCGCACCATGGCTGTGAATCATCACTCTGTTCCCTGTGAGCAGGGTGTGGAATATTCTCGTGAATATTCAGGGCTATTGGTGGCTGTGAGTACTGGTCACCAGGGATGCAAGACCTAGTGGTCCTTGCATGTTCCTCAGCTCCTGATCCAGGAGCTGGCTCCATCATAGCCGTCTGGTCTATGATTCACTCAGTAGCTGCCTTGGCAGCTGCTTTGTCATGAGCCCGGTTATTTCTAGGTTCACACATCTTCCCTGATGCCTTCTTGGAAGGAACTAAAAATAGTTCCTTCATCCGTGGGGACATCCTATTCATAGATGTCCTGATCCAGTTGAACACAGTGTTCACCCATTCAGTAGGCTCCATGGCTTCTGATACAACAATCTCAGTGTTTTCTTAGAGATTGATAAAATCTGCATACTCCTGCTGGAGTAGGCTTACTTCACTCACTGGGATAATAAAGTCTTCATCCTCAGTATCTCCTGCATCAGGAGATACGCACTCATGCTCACTTGGGGCATCACCGAGGTTTTGCCATGACCCTGAGCCCTGAGCCCTGATCCATTCCCCGAGGGGAATAGGAGCCCTGAGTGGCTGTGCCAGAAGCAACTGCCACTCACCTTGGGGAAACACTACCCTGGTGGGCAGTACCTGATGCTCTGGCCAATTGGCTGGGGCTTAAACCCACAGTGGCTGTGGTTGATGGCCCAGCCACTCGAAGGGGTGACTGTACCCGGCTTGGCACAGTCTGCACACCATATGCTTGTGCATGTGGTTCATCCAGGTGCTCCGGTGTGAGCACTCCTGGACTCTGTTGGGGGTCAACAGAGGGTGAGGGGGGATTCGTCAAATCCCCTGCAGTGAGTCCTGGGGTGAGCTCACTGTCTTCTACAGCTGGTGCGGACAGTTCATCTGCCCATGCTCTCCTGGTAACACCATGCTTATGACTCATCATGGTGTATGTGAATTATTTGTAGAACTACAAATAATTAATGGTTTTGACTTCTAGTTCAATCCCGTGGTACTGCCATGCTGTCTGACATACTGAATACCAAATACTAATCACACAATTATGTTGTGTGATGAATATTAGAACTTTCAGGGTTCTTTTAGTTCTAACCTGTGGTACTTCCATGCACTTGTGCGTGTTGAATACCAAACTTTCGGGAGAAAGTTAAAAAAGATATAACAGTTGTTTATATCTTATATCACCCTAGACTAACTGAACTCAGAGTATATTGAGTAGGTAGTACAAGTGGGTAATGTTAAAAAGATATATGCCGGCGCCTAATGCACCGGCATGCCAAATACAAGCCATTGTGGACACATATGGTGTCCACACTAATTATATACTGCATATATGTACATTAGGTAGCGCATATATGCTAATATAACAACATGTCATTGTTACAGAATAGTTGATGAGAAATGGTCACAATCAAGGGAGGGTAAAAGAATGAAGCTATATCAAGTCAGTTACATGGATATTCACCTGAGCACAATGAATGGCTCTCTAGGAAACAACTACAAAACACTCCAGACATTCTCAAGAAATGGGAGCATCATAGCCCCACCAGGATCATCTGAAGAGTAACAATGAGCTCACCAATGAGCTTGACCACGGACAATTACCCAGCCCCGGGTATTCAGTAAAAAGTAAAAAGTGAAGCTCTCTGAAGCTCTCCTGAGTTTTCTGAAATGAAAAGCAAAGCTCTCCAAAGCTCTCCTAAGTTTTCAGAAGTGAACAGTGAAGCTCTCATAAGTTTTCCAAAGTGAAAAGGGAGGCTCTCCTATATTTTTTCAAAGTGAACAGTGAAGCTCTCATAAGTTTTCCAAAGTGAACAGTGAAGCTCTCATAAGTTTTCTGGATTAAAAAATGAGGCTTTCCTAAGTTTTTCAAAGTGAACAGCAAAGCTCTCCAAAGTTTTCCGAAGTGAGAGGCAAAGCTCTCCTAAATTTTTTGAAGTGAAAATCAAAGCTCTCCAAAGCTCTCCAAAGTTTGGCAAAGTGAAAGTGAAGCTCTCCTATTGGTCTGATATGTCTCTACACAAATGTGTAGAGACACATCAAACCAATAGCCGGACCAATAGCAAATGGTCTGATGTGTCTCTACAAAACAGTGAAACTTGAAAAGAAGAGGTAGCTTTAATTACCAGCATCCTTGGGGACAAGTGTAGCAACCACTGCAGTGCTAAATGCTATGGCTACAACCAGAGCTGCATTCAGAGTAGAGTGGAAGTGCATGATAATATAATTGGTTGAGAGATGTAAGAAAACTATCTTCTTGGTCACATTTTGACAGTAATTGGTACCCCAATTAATACATAGTATAGAGGAACCTGTTTCTTACTTGAGTTCGCAGTAAACTAGCCTCTGGCCCCAACGACTTGCTGTCCACTATCTCCAAACTTTGACAACAAACCTCATGCAAGAGCTAGTATGGATTGAAACAGTTTCTTCAGATGCCTATCAAACTGTCATTCTCTCATTCTTACTGACATCACAGATACAATTTCCCTGTTAAGTCCTGTGCTTAAGTGTCACAACAGGTGACTTTGTTTAACCTCTACAAAGCTTCGGAGAAGGTCACATACCTTCAGAGAGCTTTCGCACAACAAACCCTTGACCCACATCCTGACTTCTTTTTTGATCCCAAGGGTAACACCTTTGCCCACCTACTTTGTTCTATCACACTATCTGCTCCACTATTCCATAAGACTATTATTAGTCTTCCCTGAACCTGGCACAATTGATCCTCGATACTTCTTCTATTCTGACAGGTGACACTTTGTCATGTCCATTGCCAATTCATTTGTATTGTTTCTGTTCACTTATCTTTTCTTATGGCATATTTCCGTTCACTTATTGTTCTCATGACATATCCTTCGTTCGCTTATATTACTTATTGCATATTGTCTGTCATACCTTTTCAATTGTTCACATTATTCATTAATACATTCCTTCAAACCTTCACTATTCAACAATATGCATATACCCATTGTTCTATCACTTTATGCCATGCTCTGTTCCACATTTGACTTATTTGTTTGTAATACTTCCTTCTGCTTTCATCCATGAACTTATTCTATATAAGTACATGTATCTTAGCTAGTTTTCTCTATTCAGAAATTAGCCTTATAGACCTAGGGTATATCATTCCTATACTTGAGCCTAGTGCTCAATCTCCTCTATATGCCTCAGACCTCTATTACCTCCAAACTGAATACAAACCTTCAAGATCAATTCCGAACTTCACCTTGAACCTTTGATCTTACTCCGAAGTCCTACCTTCATTCAGGACTTCGTTCAGAGCTTTGGTATTCGAATCCACTCTTATATTGTTGGTTCTAATCTGTTCCAAATTAAGGACACATACATTTCGAGAAGGTGCAACCTACAATGTTGAAGCCAAGTCCTTCGGTTTTAACCCTTTGTTCTTTAGTGTGACTTCATTTGTTACTTCGGTCACGCTTTGGAACCCTTCATTAGGATCAGCCTGTAACATTCCCATATTATTCTCACTGTTAAATTGCTGTTATGCGGTGAGTTTGAATAACCAATGAGAGCTAATGCCCGAAATGCCTACCACATTTTTCCAACATTTTCAGATTTACACACTTTCTCAGCTTCCAATGTCAACAATTTGTATTAAATCTGCTGGAGCTCAAACTCTCTGAGTCATACATTTAACACTCTTCATCTCCCATGACATTGATTCCTTAATAACACATGTCAGGACTGACAGATCTGTATACACTAGATAGCAGTGGAACTGTGAATCTTGGGGAGAGTATGCTCAAATCCATTTGCTTGTATTGACATACATTGTTCTTTTCATTTAGGTCACCCTTGATAAATAAAGCACCAACTCCAAGATGCTATGCCACACAGATCAAACTAAACAACTGCCATAAACTCAATTCATCCTTCAAATAATGCTGTATCTCACCTTCCTCATCATCAAAAGTACTCACCTGTATCTTGGCAATCCAATTTAGCATCAAGTGAAGTAGCTGCAGGTTGCAACTCCCTGGCAATCCTTCAGCACGATGATTTACTTCAACTATGAGCATCAGATCATCACTGTCGTGAGCAACGATGGTTTGGACAAGTCTGGAGGCAGCACCCAACTAGATCCTGCTTGGCTATTACACGCTACTGCTATTCTTTATTTGCAATATTACATCCTCGGAAGGTGTATCTTCCTAAATCAAGACATCTTCACCTCCAACATTGTCAAGCATATAGCTTCGACTATCGGCTCCCTAGACCACAGCAATGGTGACCTGACATAACTCTTCATGAACCTCTTTATTTCACTGACTTACCAATCCTCCTCACTGATATGGACCTTGTCAAGGGCTTCTTCAGTGGCTCCATCTGTCTACCATCACTCCTCTGAAATTTGAACCTCATTTCCACTCATCTGGTGCCTTCTCATACATCCATCAGCAGCAAAATTCCAATCCTCTGCAAGGGTTTAGTTTAGAAATTAAACAAAAATTGTACTTCAAACTAAGGTTGTAACAGCAGAACCAAGATTTATTCTCTTCATCATAGTACTCATACCTAGGCTAATTCAGAACCACACATATCTTCAACAAGGGCCAACATACCAGAAGTGGACTGTGATTTACCTGATCATACACTCAACAATAGAATCATAGACTGAAAGCTTGAACCATACCTAAGTCTGTTTAATATGTGTTCCATGGGTGCTCATCATAGCACTGACCCTTCATACCTCAATGGCTGGTACTGGCCTCATAATGGACATAATGGAAAGACAAGCAAAGTATCTGATATCATCCACATGTTTCTGGCAAAGAATACTGTCTAGGATAGTAGACCTTGAGGTAACAGTTGCAGGTAGAATGGGTTGATGCACAAGTCAGTACACAGATTGGCAACTTCAAACATGTTAGAAGATGTATAAGCAAAAAACATACCAGTTCTGTCTTGAGATGGACGAAACAGGGTGCTTCATGCCTGCAGACAATGTGTCACTGCATTGAGGTAATAGGGAGTTCCATGTCTAGTCTTCAAATGAATCTAACGTGTATTGGAGTCTAAAAGAGACTTTGAGTACCTTGAAGGTGATCGTGGTGATAAGAGGCTAGATACAGAGCAGTAGACAATGAGGACAAGGTGGTAGGAGATGTGGGAGCAACAGGTTGCTGGCTTTGAGGCTGGGCACCCTCTAGATTTGTCTCACAGCTTTGGGATCACAGAGTGTTGTGGGCATTACACACCACAAGTTCCTTGGCCAGAACTTTTGCAAGTTGGGGTGGAACAGGAGGGAGAACCCCCCATTGACATGTTCATGGGAGAAAACACCAGCCCAGATGTGGTGCAGCCACACCATGTGACTTGTTAAAATGTGCCAGCCACTCATGCTGCTTCCAGATCATCTAGAAAGCTGTGAGGGTTAGTTTCCTCTTGCCAGGTGTAATTGAAGAAGCTGTTCTAAGTAGACAATAAGCCAAAGCAAATCCAGCATTATCCAGAAATCAGCTCAAAGGTAAGCCAAGCCAAGGAAACATTTGTAGAGGCTCATCAAGGGTATAAAACCAAAGTCTCACCATGTCCATGGGTCCGGTACCTATAAGCCTAGCCTTGTGATGAAGCCCGGTCACATAGGTGTGGCAATTCTAGCTGACATAATCTGCATGCTCCCTGTACCCCAAACAAATTCCGCTTTTTTGTCTTCTCCTCCCAATGCAATAAACTTGCAAATTTTATATCTTGGGAGCCGGTCCACCATTTTTCTTCAAATATGGCTCAATCTTCACAAAAGGAGCAGGGCTAAAATATATAAAGAAATAAGCCCGAAATATGTGCTTTCATTTGAGTTATGTAACTCCCCAAGCTACAGAATGTAGTATTTGGTGTCTGCTGTCATGGGAGAGTCTATAATGGCTGCCTGGACAACCATAGGTGAATCATGAACTGTGGTGCTCTGCAATATCCAGGATGATGGTCTTGGCAAATGAGGTGACACTACCATCTGAGGCAACGGAAGACGGCCAGGCAAGGATGTCCAAGCCCAGATTGGATCTCACGCGGATGATTGTGTTCTATATACATAATTAGATGAAGGTTATTGTGCATATGAATTCAGTATATGGCCCTTGAAGTCGACTTTCCGCCCCTGACTATCCATCAACGAGCTTTCATCCAGGATCTGGAACAAGATCAATGTGACATCCTACAGGATCCAGGAATGTAAGCAGACTGTTATTAAAGTGAATGAGGAATATGGAACCTACCTTATGTGCCATCTCCAACTGGTCCAGCAGCAAGATGGCTAAGGAATGGCACAATCAGCTAAAGCTATATCACATCAAGACCAATTGTACTCACCATATGGACGACAACGAACAGCCTCCATCAGTTGACCTATGAAGAACGAGGTTGAATCAACATCTGCCCACCATTAACACATAAATCCGAATCATGTGTAATTTTCTTTGATATCTACCTGTTTTCACTATTTTCCCATTTTCCATTAGTCATTTCTTTTTTGTGAGAAGCCCCCAGTGTATCAGCCTGTCAAAGTTTCTTTGTGCACTGGTTTTTTTTGCATCTGGTTTCCCATTTGAATCATTTTTGGTGACCCCTTGCATTCCCACACCCCCTACAGCTACCTGCTCCTCCTCATCCAGCCCAAAATTGCACAGAACAACCCTTATACTGTACAAACTCCTCTTCCATTGAGTTTCCCCTTAGGCTTGACACACCTGGCTTGAACACTGAACTCTTAATGATCCCTCTAAATTTAGTCTAGCCTGGAGGGGTAGTCGGAAGTATATAATTCTCTTCCAGTAATATTACTCATTTTGTCTTCTTGTACATAAGAAGGACTTGATACTCCCATGAGTATAAGCCTAAGGATTAATTGTCTATAGATTCCTAACACATACTTGAGAAATACCGGAATTTGTATGTATTAAACAAATACTGCTTTCTCCTCTTCTCCTCCTAACACAATAAAATTGCCAATTTTATATCTTGAGAACCAGTCCACTGTCGAAGTGAGAAGAGCTACAACATGTAAAAAAATCAGCCTGAAATACATGTTTTCATTTGAGTTATGTAACTCCCCCAGGCCATAGAATGACAGTACAGCCTGATCAGAAAGACTGGGTTTTAAGATTGCCAGCAATTGAGTTTGCTTTTAATCTAGCTACATCAGATATCACTGGTTATTCTCCATTTTTCTTGACTTACAGCATCCTCCCTCCACCTCTTTTTACAAGTACACCTAATACTGAGCTTCCTGGCATTCATGCCTTCATGCAAAGACTCAGGGACACATTACTACAGGCACATGATACTATTCTTACACACAGAGTTAGCCAATGGCAAACTTTACCCTGCACCATTTTCAGTTGGGGACTTAGTGTATATCTCAACCAAGGACCTGTCCTTGACCAAAGGACATGCTTGAAAACTTACTCCAAAGTATATTGGCCCTTACAAAATACTGGAAGAGATAACACCCAATCCTACATTCAAAATCGCCCTCCCTGCAGAATTGAAGTCTCAAGGATTTTTCCTGAGTTTCCATTCTAGTTTATTAAGGCAACATGTACCTAATGATAATCGTTGCTTCCCTGGACAAGCAATAGAGCAAGTGACCGGTTTAGGGGGAGCCTCTTCTGAGTGGCGAATTCAACACATTCTCTCCCATGTGGGAGCTGGCAAAAATGCTTGGGTGGAAATTCTCTGGTTTCTGGTGATAAATCCTGGCTTCCTTATTCGTCAATCAATAGGACCACAGCATTTAGTGCATATGTGGAGGTTATGGAAGTTAAACATGTCTCTGGGATTCACAAAGGATCTGGAATGCCTCCTATTGAAATCCGAGACTCAGTTGATTTACCAGAGACAACAGAAACACCAATCAACTTTTCTGTTTCTCAAGTATTTCTGCACCAGGAAAGGACTTATAAGAAATGTCCATACACCTTATTTTCTACCAAAAAACCATCCCCTTGACATTTTCAAACACACTGTCTTTCCTCTATGTCTATGAACATCCCAGACACCAAATTCCCCTTATTTCTTGCTTATCTCTCAATAAGCTGCTGATGCATGCTCATGTCAATTGCCCTCACCCCCAGTACTGCACCTGAGGGATATCTTGAATGGGCTCACTTCCATCAGAGCCCTGCATGGATTAAAAAAATCAACAGTAATGGTCAGCAACTTATTGCTGTTTGCAAAATTCATGGCGGACCTTGAATTCAGCACTAAATGGTGGTAGACTCAGTGGTCAAAATTCACATGGCTTATATCTTGACAATAGCTGCATATTTCATTTCACTTCTTTTATATTCTTCAAGTATATAAATAATACTATAATCTGACCAACAGAATTATGGAAAGAAGGTCTGGTAAAGTAGTTATGAGTATATGCTCCTGCCCATCCTTTATAGCCAGTTTCCAAGATATCTACCCATGGAATTTGTGTCTCCTGGTGCTCAGAATGGATAGAAAGTGTGATAGATCAAAGTGACAGTGTGATTTCGCTAAATCTGCTGCTTTGTAACATGTAGGGTCCTATGTATGGCAAGTTAGTTTTGCCACCGATAGTTTCTGCTTATTGCAACCTGTCTGTATCCAGCTGCAAGACATCTTATCTCATGTGTAGAAGGGGTCAGAGTAGAGGCCCCAGAGGCAAATCTGCATCAGTGCCACCAGCTGAGCCCCTAGCTGAGACCCTGAACCTGGTCAATGACCCTTCTGACAACAAACCCCATCCTAAACCCCATCTTTGCAAGCCTTCTGGACCAAAGCCTGCTAGTACCATATCTGGGACTGGCTCCATTACCTCTGATCAAGATGTTTTGGATGTGGCTTGAACTCTTGTGGAATTGCAAGCAGGATCATGCAACCACCTTGAGACCATTGATGAAAAGGATGAGATTACCATGGGCTGTGCATCTTGTTAGTTTATATTCATTGCTAGCTTCAAAATACCTTTGAGTTAGTGAAGAAACTGGCCAAACTACTGGTTCTGAAGGAAATGGAAACACAACAAAGGATATGTATGTGCTTCATTTGTATGGGTATTGACTCATCATTATAATGGTTTAGACAATGACAGATACATTCAATCATCAGAGGAAGAGGATGAGCCAGTGGTTCTGCTGCTCCCAAAGGAGCCAGAAGTATTCAAGATTGACTTTGAAGTGCCTTTTGGAAGTGGATCACGTGATGTAGAAGTCTGTTCCAATATGGATTATGACTCTGTGATGGTTGAGCTCATGAGTGGCATGGGAACACGTGCAATTGGCTTAAACCTTGAATATACATTCTCCTTTCAGGCAAATGCACATCCTAACCCTGTCCCAAGGCACTTGACAGTGAGAAAGCTTGGGAGAAGTTTGTGTGCCTCGCTTTGACTCATATTTCTGATGAGTGAAAGAAAAAGAAAGGCAATGGCAGTATCTATCCATGGAGTTTTTCAATCGATGAGATAGACATGGTAACTGGCAAGACAAAGACTGCGAAGGTATGAAAGTTTGGTATATTCTCTGTATGATTTTCTAAGCATTCCACTTCATTCTAGGGTAAGTCTGTGAAGGCAAAGCCAGCTTCCATCCAGTGTGAAGTTCCTGCCAAGGCCACAGATACCTGTCCGAAGCAGCATAAAATCATCCAGCAGCTTGAGACCCTGCATTACTGCACTAAATGCAGGAAGGCCTGCTATATTGTGCCAAATCAAAAACTCATCATAAATATTCCATTCGTGACTTTGAGATTTGGTCTAAGCTTATTGTAAGCACCTATTGCTCTCTGCATATTTATGGATGTCCTAAATTGTACTGTTGGAAGATGGCACACCTGACATCACACTCAAAGAGCCCTCAAGTGCCCTTCAGCTGAACTCCAAGGCTGAAGTATGACACATCAAGGCTCAGAACAAGAAAGTAGCAGATGTCATAAACCAGGAATCCACCATATTAGACTGTGAAGACTACTATTGGTCTTCTCACTCCTGTCCTCAATACTGCTCATGTTCTGGAAGAAGCCACCAGATCTGCAGCTGAAAGGCAGCCTGTCCTTGACAAGCAGTGACATTCCTCAAACAGCCCTGATCATGAGTTTACAAGTGGAAGAACTCACACCAAGAATCCACATGGCTGTGTGTCTAGACCTGATCACAATCTTGTTCTCAGACCTCCAACCTTGTATTCATCTTTGATTTCATTTGGACTCCGTCATGTTATTCATCTTTGATTTCTTTTATCGTTTGTGATTTTCATTTATATTCTATTTATCTTTGGACCTCTGTCTTTACTTTTACTTCACTCAGTTGTTCCTTACCTTTCAGATCTCTGTTTTTCTTATCCTGCTTATTTCTCATCAATGCCAAGCATCACTTATGATTTCACGTGTTTTATGTTTCACATGATTTTCACATTATATTCTCATCAGCATCTGCTTATGTTATTGCCAACCAACCACATTCATTATTACTTTTTCCTTATCCGTTTTATCTCCATGACCCTGACTATTACTCCATTTATTCTCGGGGTTCATTTAGTATAAATAGCCACAATTGTATTATGGTTCAGTAGTCAGAAATCAACTTCATTATTCTGTTAACTCCTTCTGGCTTCCGTCTGTCTATCCTCTCTCTGTTCTACTATACTTGGTCTCCAAGTTCTCTTATACCAACCTGTCTGTGACAACTGTCAAACTCCAATCCTTTGTTCATCTGGAGTTCATTCAGAAATAAGGACAACACATACAACTAAGGGTGCAACATATAAGTTGAAGCCAAGTCCTTTCAGTTCATATCAACCATGGCCCAAATTATTCTTCCTCAAGCTCACCTCCATGCACATTAGGTGATGTCCATTTTCCAGCCATTGGAGATTGGTTCGAAAGCATTGATAATCACATTGTTCAAGGAGTGTTAGGTATCAATTTTCAACAGTATACTGGTCGCTTCACACAATCAGGCTTCTACACAGTAACATAGTTCACCCCAAAGCCAGACAGATTTCATTGCAAAAAGAATTGAACATTGTATATGACATTTTCTGAAAGTTTCATGCATTAGAATTGTTTTTATATATCTCCTCTATATGACAAAAAAATGTTGTGAGGGTCACTGTTCATTTCATATTTCTAGCAATGACCATATTCAGGGACCTGCTCCACCATTTTGAGCGCTTGTGTCCTGGGAAACTGGACAGCCCATATTTCAAAAGCATGCACACTTTTAGCATTCAACTCTCATGTCTTAAAGGCTTTCTCTGTCCATTAATTAAGATCACAAACAAATATGATTGCTATAACTGAAGGTGTAATCATCAGCTAGCTACTAGTGCTACTGGCACCAGACGGCATGTAGCATAGTAGCCAGAGGATCTGTACCATCAAAGCTTCAGATATTAGCTTTCTATGAGAAATCCAGCCCTTATTTTAGGCTTTACTGAGTGTATATGATATATTTGAGTGGATCCTAATGGGCTTATCAAGTGCTAAACTTTGTAGCTGTATAAAAGAGCCTGTTTCAGGCATATAATAATTTTTTCAAAACCAACTATGACAGATATTTTTTATCTGCTTCATTCATATGTTATTTATCACCATAAGTCTTCTAACAAAAAATTTTCATTTGAATCCATATACTGCTTCCAAAATAATATCCATCTGTCCAGTTTTGTAGTATGTCTGGCTTGTGGGTGAACTACGTTATATGATTTATTGGGTTTGGAGGCAAAAGAGTTGGTATCAGAGATTGGTGCACCACTGAGCTTAGGTCTTGCACATCAAATCCTAAAGGTTGCATTGGAAGAGAAGGAGAAGCTTGCTGGGCACCCAAGGAAGAAGGCTCACAACCACTAGAATATGTTGAAATTCAAACTCATGTTGCATACATTTACAATACATAGTACATAATCTTTCTTACGTCATTGTCATCCACCATTGCTTCCTCACAGTCATCTAATTCATAACCACAATGCTGATAGAATGCTCTGACATCTGCCTTCATGACTGAAAAGATAACATCTATCAACCAAACATACACATCAGCATTGCTGATACTATTCCAAGCATCCCATGTGAAATTACCTCTCGACGTATATGTGCTTTGATGGCCGAGAAAGCTAGTTCAATTGGATTATAGCTGGGGGAATAGGGGGGTAAGAACTCGATGCACATGCCACTATTGAGAGGATTAGACAAGAAAAGGTTAGCAGACAGAGGAGACACACCACTCAAGAATTATATTGATAATTGCAGGATATTTGTGAATTCAACAGTTGTCCATGACTATGACAGAATTCCCGGCTGGGTATGGGTTCATGCGATGCAGCAGGCCTTTTATGAAGTTGGTAAAGAGCTCCATATTGAACGAGCCTTCGACAACTTTGACAGAAATGATATCATCAAGACTGATGGCAGGTAGAACAGAGTACCTAAATACAAGTTAGATTAAGCTGATAATTAGCATCTGAGGCATACCTTTTACCTCGTAGAAAGAATGTCTTACAGACTGCCCGCTGCCCCGTTAAAGCCCAGCCATATCCCCTATATGTTGTTCTTCAATTTAATGAGCTCTCATCAACAAATACTGGTTCTGAGAGGTAGTTAGATGTAAGGGAATATATATATTCCCTAGTATAAAGTCACTATAGACTTTGCTAGACACTTATATGCATCTAATGTATATTAGTACATGCATTGAATTGACTTCACGTCAATTACTCTAAGTCCTTATGGACTTCTATGGACACATATATGCACGTCCACTTAGGTACATACTTTATTACATAATATATATATATAGTTACATTACATAACTTAGTATTACGAGCAAGCTCGTGTTTGCTACGCAAACGCCGGGCAAGGCTGAATCTGAATTTTGCCAACCAATGCTTAATCTGAATCTTGCCAACCAATGCTTAATTAGACTTTCATGCACCAATGCTTTCTCTATCTTATCATCTTGCAAAGCCACTTCCTGGGTTGTAATAGATTGACACCAAGCTCTCTGACTGTAGGTGCTGTGCAAGCATGTTAAAGCTGAACTCATAATAAGTTAACTTTCAAGTTGAAATTTTTTTTTTTGTATATACACATTTAAACTACAGAACCTCTTTGTATACAATATTTTGGGACTCAGGAGTATCACCTGGAAAGAGTATTTTGACTCTTGCTGCAGAAGTGCTCCTTGACAACGCAACATACAGTTGTCCATGAAGACAGGTATCCTGAGATCAATCCCAGTATGATTTACTGATTGACCTTGGGATTTGTTGATAGTCATAGCAAATGCCAAACGTACTGGAAATTGCCTTCTTTGCAATTTAAAAGGAAGGTCATTTTCTGGAGGAGACAGAAAAGTCCTAGGGATGAGAGCCAGATTGCCTGCATGCTGACCTCCTAGAATTTTTGCCTCAAGAATTCTATGACCTAATCTTGTGATTATTAACCGTGTTCCATTGCAAAGTCCTTCAGCTGCTGATAAATTTCGAAATAGCATAATTGGTACTCCTTCTTTCAGTTCTAGCTGATGAAGAGGTAAACCCCCTGCATTGATACTATTGAGAAATTCAATTGGATAGGGAGTATCATCATCACCTTCTTGCTTCACCTTATCAGCACTGAGATAGGTCTTTGACTCTCCTGGGAACCTTTGTAAAACATCCAAATTGATAGCATTGACCTCCTCATTCCTTGGACATAATATAGTCCTTTCCAGTAAGTATTGATCATTAGCTGTACCTGGCAC
>KN837105.1:318635-329084 GCA_000827215.1 Sphaerobolus stellatus SS14 | reverse complement strand
TTCTACAGTCGTATAAGTAGGCGCATCATAACTAACAGAACCTTTCCATGTGTTTATTGTAACTCACAATACTTGGGTCAACCTTAAAAGTCATGTCTACTGACTCCTTATTAACGAGCGAAACCAGTAATAATAATACGAACTATTATGAGCCTATGGTCTACTTGTTTACAATAAATCCGAGACTCTACAATCGAGTCCTTCGAAGCGTCAGGAAGGAATGGTTAGAGACACAATATCAATACAACACATTGGAAATTAATCAATGACAAAATGACCACCTTCCTCAATCCATGTGCGTGTGTTAGATGATCTTCTCGACCGACGACAAGACTGACGGGTCTCCAAAACGGTGGAAAACGCCTAATATGTTCTCAGCATTGAAGATGAGCCTCTCCGGATGACGAGAATCTAATATCTGTAGGATGATGAGCAGGGGCAAAATGGCTGCAAACAGAGCGATTGCGCTGAATAGAGGGCCTCTGTTGGCCACCAACCGCACCTGGATCTGGCAGTCCGTACAGTTTGCTGTGACGTTCTTAGTTGCATTGGATGCATCGAAGTTGTCATCGCTAGTCGTACGCTGGCCCAAAGCAAGTCCTTTGGCTGCTGAGACCGTGAAATTGTCCATCTTATCACCAATAATGTCCAGGTCCAAAGGCTTCTGCCCAGTCTTCCGTGCCCAATTCACCTTGGAGTCGCTCATGAAAATTTGAGTTGCCACGAAGTTAATCCGGTCGCTACCCTCAACGGGATCTGGCTCCACAATGGATTGGTATAATCCAAAAGCAAAGAGAAGGTTAACTGCATTGGGACTGATGTTGTTAACCCGCCTTGTTTGCGTTGAAGAGATGCTCAACTCATTCCCAGTAATCGAAACCATTCCTCCTACAACCAGGGGCTGCGGCTCGCACACAAGAACCGTTGCAAGAGGTGCTACAGCAGATGTATCGTCTACGTGTGCCAGATCGAAGGCGGAAACTTGTATTCCGGCTGCATTATAGAAAGTCGGAAGTCCGCTGAGATCGATTGCGTATGATGTCTTATTATCCGGTTTGATAATAGTATTGTTTCCGCCGAGAAACAGATACGCAGATTTAGGAGACAAATCAGAGGTTGTCTCAAAGATCTGGAATAGAGGCTGGATAGAGGACGCATTATCTGTACATTGCATGATGTGAGTAAATTGATGGTGAGCAATTTGGCAGACAACATAGGCACTTACAGGGCTGACTAGAGGAGGCATTGTCTATAATTGCATGGTGTGAGTAAATTAAAGTCGAATAACCCAGCAGATAATATATGCACTTACCAGGTGGTAGGAAATCAGGGTCACTTCCAATGATACGAATAACAGATGCGTCCCACTGTACGCCTCCAGCAGTAATAATTGGAAACACTTCATCGATTCTTCCGAACTGCGGCTTCTCCCAATGACAGTTGTGCTTGAAATGAATAATATCGCTGGGGTATGTCAGTGTCAGGTCGACTAGGTCATCAGCCTCTATATTTAGGACTGGCCACCCGGCAATCGCGTTATTTGGGACCTTGTACCCAAACGGTTGGAATTCAACGTGTTCTGTATTGACAATCAGAGCACTACGTTGAAGGGAAAGTAATAGAGATGCTTCTTTTTGGGTAGTATTGGAATCCGAATCGTCTCCAAAATCGTCGAGAAAAATCCCAATTGGTAGACTCAGATTGCTACTGAACGACGGCTCATCAGCAGTTATAGCACCAGGTGCTACATTATGTAAGGCAGCCATCGCCAACGATGCCAGAAATGCTATACGGAACGATGCCGTTGGCGACGTTTTGAAGAAGTACGCCAATCGAACCTTGTGATCTGCCGATGGAGAGGACACTCTGAGGACTTCCCTAGACTTTGGATCCTCAAAGGTAGCGCTCTCGTTAATTTTTGTCGACCATTCCTTGGCAAAGGTTTCTGCAATGATGATGCCTCCCAGAGTGATGGCGACTGTCTGCCAGGTATTGAAGAAAACAGTGAAGTTCCCAGTAAATCCCTCGGAAAGATCTTGCTTGAGGAGTTCATCAAGGGAAGTAGCATTTTCCTCCGTGACTTTCCCAGGTACGATGGTGACTGGGTTCTTCAAGCACCAAAAGCACAAGGCAAAAAAACCCGCCTCTACAAGAACGAATCCAGCGAGGCCGAGGGAAAATTTCCATCTGTTAAGTTTTGCCAATACCATTGTGATTAAATCGAGGAACCACCAGGTTCTTTTCTTGGAGGGTGGAACACCTAAAAATACTTGTGTATGAGCGAGTGCAGTTGCTGACCCAGGTTCCATGACTCGGTATGTTTGAGCCAATGACGGGCAAAAGAGTAATGAAAGGAAGGAAATTAAAGGAAGGTGGAAAGAAGGACAATGTAGCTCTTACCGTTGACATTACAATATATACCCTTTTCGAAATTAGAACAATTCCCCGGTTGGGCTGTGGAGATTTAGTCCACAAGGTATCTGCGCCGGTGCCTGTATGATAGATGGAGGGTAGGAACCTGAATGTCAAGTCTCCAGTTACACCTTTGAAGAATCCATTGAGCCTTGGCATTGGGACAGGGCGCATCACGTTGAAGGCGCTCCCAGCGTAAGTATCAAAGTCTAACTCTGGAGTATTAGCCACTGAGGGTCGCGCGCTACTGTGCACAAAGTTTCCGAAGATCGTCGCTCACCTGGATGATAGTATAAAAATAACTCCGTCCTGATACTAAAAATATAGTGATCTACAGATTCGTGAGGCTGTGCACTGATTCGTGATGTTCGCGAGTTTCAAAGGATGTTCGAGTCCCAAGGGGTTAACGGATACTTATTTCAGTCATGCTACATAGGCTCTAGCAAGAAAGAAAGAGGATAGCTGCTATTGAATCAACGGTTATGCAGATCACCGCTGATTCCGCATCTAGATATGTACCTCTTCTTCTGCCATCTTTCTCATTCATCGTGGTGAGCTCCCCTTGTGCCTGTCGGATTTAGATGTATTCCGTTCATTTATGTATACGGTGAAGGCGTACGTCCGACATAGCCATCCAGAACCCTGGCAATGATGCGAACGTAAGATAGCTATTCGATTATTCGTCTAGTTGTAACATGACAGTTGCGTGCAGGTACGAGCTTTATCGCGTGTCTTCAAACGGGAGAAGTTCTCTGAAATTTGGTTTTAATTGTCCTCCGACTAACGCCCACTCATTAGTTGCTTCATTTTGTAGTGATCGAACGACAGTCAAGGATACGGATTCAAAGTAGAAGTGTCTTTTCCGTACACATCACTACACGTATAGATCCGTTTACTCCTGATACATCTATATCGTCTCAAGAACTCCAGGGGGGACCATCATCGTATGGCATAGTATGCTGCCGTCGTAGCGCAAATATTATCGTCGCTTTTCTTGAATAACAGATGGCGATTCAGCGAGGACGGAGGAATGCGAGGGGGAGTTCTGGAGGGGGGTTCAAGAATGCAAGACGAACATAAGCATAAAAGCCGGCAATTGGAAGAGGAGGGTCAACTGGGGAAGCAGTCGACAGACGTATTGGTTCACAGAGAATGGCGATGGCCAGTGATACGGGTTCTCGACAAATAAAGATGTAAAAGTATAAATGTCTCTGTTCCAGGGGATGTATTGGCTCTTGAGATGGTCCCTGTTCTTGACCTTTCCATCACCACGTTTTATCGCCTTGGATCGAGTGCCAGGTGTACGCACTCGAGTTTATATTTGAACGCAAATTGGATGCGTTGATGCGACGGTAACCGTACAACTCTGAAGGAGGAGCACGCTCGCCGCTCGCGATGAGAAGATGGTCACTAGATGGCTGACTCACAAGCAGGGTTTCCTAGAACCTACGTAACTAACGCAGGAAAGGTAATGTGTCATCATAGGGGCTCTCGACCGGTACTCATCGTTAATACGTCTGAGCAGTCATGGCAGGTGGCACCAGGCGAGCGGCTCTACGTATAGTCCAAGACACCAAAAAGCATCCATGCGGGAGCACATCGATTCACCTCCCTGTCACTTTCTTAGAACCTAGATTCGGCAATATCGATCGAGTCTCAACGCTAGAGGAATCCGTGGTTGCATGGCGTCCGTATTGGTGGGATGAATATGATATAATGGAGGACAGAGTGTCCTTGCTATCATCGGAGAGGATGTTGTGATGGGTATTTGTAAAATAAGTCCGGGATGAATGACAAGGAATTATGCATAGGTGAATAAAGGATGCAGCCCCGACAGGTTGACAACCATGCTGCGAGACGGTCTAGCACTTTAACGGGTAAGTATAATGATGGTGTAGCCAATGCAGTAAAGACGATGTGTGTCGTTAACTGTTCTCAACTGGTGTTCATCGCCCATACATATGAGCACATCAGGAAACTTGGTAAAAACCGGCGCCTAATGGTTCAGTAAGGAATTTTGGTTATTCCTATGTAACGACACAGGGATATCCTATTTATTTTTTGAGAACCTAATTTATATGATCTATAATCCTCTCATGGCAAACAACTGGGGCCGCCTATACAGTCTGCATCCAGATATTGCCCGTGCAAATTATGCTATGGAAATGTACATAAACTATAGTCAGCTATAGATGACTATGCTAGCAATCATAGCTGACTATAGTTTATGTACATTTCCATAGCATAATTTGCATGGGGAATTTCTCGACGCAGACTGTATAGGTGGCCCCTGTTATTTGTCATAAGAGGGTAACAGATCATATGAACCAGGTTCTCAAAAAAAAAAAATAGGATATCCCCATGTCATTTCATAGGAATAACCAAAATTCGTTACCGAGCCCTTAGGCGCCGGTTTTTACCAAGTTTCCTGATGCATGTCATGGGAGGTGAAGCCAGGCGAGCGACTACACCATGACGTTCCCCCCTGGACACCAACAGCATCCATACAAGGTTCAGTGTTATTCATGCGGGGGTACATTGAGCACAAAACCATTATCATCTTCTTTGGTCCAGTTTCCTGTGTGATCGATCCATGTCGGCGGGATGAACCAATCACATGAATGTTCCCGAGGTCTCGATATCATCGGAGAGAAACTCTGTAATAGATCCTAGTGTAATAAGACCTGGATAATTAGCAAAAGAGTCACGCTCTGGCGAATAACTGACGTAGCAGAAACTCTAGTGGGGAGGACCCAACACTGGAAATTTTGGAAAACGCTCTGTTATCGTTGACGTTGCAAGACTCCGAGATTGCTGCGGTTGTCGATGAATCATGGTTGTGGATTCTGCTCCTAACGAGGACAGGTGTGCGAGAATAGTCTTGCGATACTGCATCGCAGAAGATGGATGCGATTGAACAGAGAAAACCGATCAAGGAATCTCTCTCATGTGCGTACTTCCTGGAGGCACCAAACAATCTACAGAGAAATCAGCCTAATTAATAGAACTTCTCGTGCGATTATACATCTACCTACCCGAATACCACATGTCCTCGACCCGTGAGGAAACCATGTATGCTCGCATCGCGTAGTCGACGAGTTAGGAAGAGCGATACTGCAGTATTACGATCATCTAGCTTCTTATATCGTTGAAGGTACATGCATGATATTGGCTCGTGACGATGAATGGTCGTTCATAGCCTAAGAGTCGATAGGAAGCCCAAAAGGGCATATGTTATTCAACGCCGTCCTCAGTACGTTGAGCAAGTCTATGCGAAGATCCAGCCAAGAGAGGCACCTTATGAAAGAAGGATAAGACGAACACATGATGTAGGAGTAGGCCACATGAACTTTGATACCGGTATCTTCTTCGTCTTGACTGCTGAGGTAACGGCGCGAGTTTGATCTTATAAAGAAGGCAGTACGCGTCCAGGTGGCACGTTGATGGAGCAAAATTCACGGAGAACATCGACCGCAGCGCGGGAACTCAGAATTGAGATGCTTGGGCTGCTGGTGAAGGGTAGGTAGGTTGCGGTTGTGGCCTTGAAGGTTGACGATGTCGCAAAATCCAAAACGCATGGTCAGTCCTGATGACATCGTCAGGCATCGCCAGGCACTGGCCAAGTGAATATTAATCTGACGATTTTCTGACAGAGCCTGACCAATTTACCGTTCATCTGGCGATACCTGGTCGACTATGGGGTCAACCTGGCAAGTACTGGTCAGCTGACCAATAAATTTCAAACTGCCAGAACTTAATTAATAGCCTAGATATCCATGTTATGATGCATATCCACATGCAGAGTGGGACTCAGAGCTCGAAACATGGATTTTGGAGCCATTAAGTGTATCAGTCGAGGAGAAGCTTATTAAGCATCTGCTACTTGAATTCAATGAATGTTTCGACTTTTAAAGATTCACTTATTGACAATGTGCAGGAAACAGCAATTCACAATGCTGTCAAGACCTGATCCTATTATCAACCTCAGACCTCCGATCCTATATTCATCTTTGATTTCTTTTATCGTCTTATGTTTTGTTCACATTCTATTTTGTCTTCAGACCTCCGACTTTACTTTCACTCTATTCACTCATTCTTTATCTTTCAGATCTCCGTTTTCTTATCTTGCTTAATTCTCATCGATGCCAAGTACCGCTTATGATTTCACATGTTTATGTTCCACATGACTTTTACCTTATATTCTCATTAGCCTCCGCCTTATGTTATTGCCAGCCAACCACATTCATTTGTATTCTTCCTTTATCTGTTCCATCTCCATGGCCTTGACTATTTCCCCATTTATCCTCAGGCTCCATTTAGTATAAATAGCCTCAATTGTATTATGGTTCGGCAGTCAGAAATCCACTTCATTATTCTGTTAAACTCATTCTGGTCTCCATCTGTCTATCTTTCCTCTGCTCTACTATACTCGGTCCCCGAGTTACCTTACTCTGACTTGTCTGCGACAACTGTCAGGCTCCGATCCTTTATTCGTCTGGACTTCATTCTGAAATAAGGACAACACATATTATTAAGGGTGCAACACATAAGTTGAAGCCAAGTCCTTTCAGTTCATATCATCCGGACTCCAAATTACTTACTTCATTATACTATATCTGGAGTCCGAAGTGACACCCAGATATCAGGACATAACAGTATTTCTGACTGAATCCTTAATCACATGTCAGGAAAACCTATTCCTTTCTGATACTCCTCCACACCACCACCCAAAGAAACCACTAGGGATTGCAGAGACTGTTACGAGAAGTCAAGAGGCAAGCTAGTTGAACCATTGGCAAAAGAACCTCACAAGAAACAGACTCCACAAGTAGACACTCCAGCAATGTCTTCAACTATCACTATGGCCACAGTCCATGAAGTCACCACAAGTGAAGAAGAACATATTCAAGAAGAAATTGATAATGAACAACTTCAATCTCGGACACTGACAAAATGAGCTTTAATTGATTATCCATAAGTGAACGCTGGGTGGGAATTCTGATATTGCTGGGGCATAGCAAAGGTGTGGCTGGATAATTAAAAAAAAATTGAATATCCCTAAGTATTTTTGTCTGGATTCTCCTGGTGACCCACAGATACCATTATCTAGGCCAGAGCGGTCGCCATTCAACCAGTGTAGCTCCCTTTCCCTCATACTATAGCAATGACTTAGAATAATAACCAAGTCAGTGATGACCAAAAATGTTGGTGGAAACCCTGCATTATTTTCGTCTGGCTATCCAAAACCACTCTTAACTAAGCCAGAGCTCCTCCAGGGCGGTCCTGTCCTCCTCATCACTAACCAAATTAATATACAATTATCAAAAATCATATATTTAATCAAACGCAGGGATAATTCACTCTCCACAACCTTTTAACCAACAGCTATCCAATCACACTCTTACCTAACCAAAAAACCCTCCCCTTCCTGCTGTGTAGTTCCCTGTCTCTCATACCTTACCAATTACCTAGAATAATAACCAAGTCAACAATGTCCAAAACTGTTGCTAAACACCCTACCTTATTTTCGATTGGCTATCTGATCTCAACATGCTCATCAGGAATGTCATCTTTAATGGTACTAGAAGCTTTTGCTTATGCTATTGATTACTTGCCCCGAGTGGACGTACATCATTTTGCTGAGAAATATGTGTATAAAGCCAGGGATCATATTCTGAAACAAGTGTATGAAGGATGTGGTCTAAATCCCGATACTGGTGAGGTCTCCAGATTATTAGGCTATCCTTTACTTGAATATGGTTGATTCAGACATCAAGCATTGAACCAAAGGATGATTCTGACATGTAATGTGCTGTAGATTTACCAAAAATTAGGCCGAGGAAATCCTGGCCCCAGTATCATGCAACCAGTCAAATTACTAAGGAGGACTTGGATCTTGACCCAAATGTGGTAAAAGGATCCTACGCCAGCATGAAATCCGTGGACGTTATTCTTCCCTCTCTACAACATTATGATTTAAGAATGACAGGGCATGAATTAAGATATACGAGTCTAGAGCTTCCACTTGATCTCATTTATGAGCAGATGCCTATTAGGCACAGGCACTGGTATTGACCTGAAGGGAGATAAGTAATATATTAAGACGGAGTGGAATTGAATACAACTAGTAGAGGAGTCTATTCATAAGCTTTGTATTAGCGATGGAACAGGAACGATTTCTATGTAAACATTCATGAGCTCGCCTTGCAGAATAAAACCATTCGGATATCCCTTATTGTTACGTCCTGGTACAGAATACACCTGGTAGTCCGCGCGGAAGTATATCGTGTTCCCGTTCGGAAACACAAAGACTTGTACTGGAGGGACTGCTTCAACTTATGTGTTGCGCCCTGCAGAGTCGTAGGCTGTCCCTATTTCTGAGTTCAAGAGTTTCGAGAGTTATAGAGAAAAAGAAAGAGAATAAGAATCCGAACAGAAAGTAATAAGAGTGCGAGTTGAACAGAAGATTAAATGAATACAAGATTTGATATTCAATTTCTGACTGAAGAAGGTAGATACAAATGAGCGTATTTATCCGAGTCAGACATCAGAGAAATAAAAGGAAAAACATAAGATCGAAGATTAAATCATAAGAATATAATTGGTGTGATAACATACCAAGCGGAGCCGGTGAGAAAAACAACATAAAGTTGGAATGTTGAATACATCGGCTGAAATCAATAGTAATCACTAGCACATGGAACGAAGATGAGAATCAAGATAAAAGATATAAGACAAGATAAGAAAATAACGACGGAAAACAAGATTAGATAATGAATGTGAAAGCCGCGCGGGAAAGAAGCCACGTGGAAACAGAGTATATGCGCATATATGCGGCATAAGTCAAAATATAATATAAAAGTCAAATAATAAAATGGCTGTTCGGATCAATACCTGACAGTACCCCCTTGTTAAGGCCGAACCCATGAGGCGTTATTCAAAATATATTGAAACAGCTTCTTGAAGATAGATGGACATTGAAACGTCTTCTTTTGGAACGTGTCTGGCTGTTGTTGCGCGCCGGGGTTCTTGGAGAGTACCGTTCGGGTTGTTCAGTTATATAAAACCGAGCGGATTTGGCCAGTAATTCCTCAGAAAATTTCTTCGCACCTTTCTCTTCTCTACAACCTCTTCGCTCTCATAATCATGTCTCAAATCCCCTCCCATATCCTTGCCTGGAAGAAGTCGTTCAAAGTCGTCCATATGGAGCAAATTCCGGCTGGGGATCCTCGTCGCACAGTTCAAGGTTTCGAAGCCGACCCCTTATTCCATGGCCCAGCACTGCGTATCGATTATAACGATCCCTATGAGCAAGATGAGGATCGCTCAAAAAAAGTAAGTAATGTTTCTTCGCCGCAGGGATCCGTACTGATTCCTATACAGGTTACTAGATATTGGGCTGCGCGCGACGTGGAGCGAGAACAGAGAACTCATCGTTATGATGAGTTGTTGGGTGCAGAGATGCAAGCGTCGATCCTGCGTTGTGAGGCTGAACAAGCAGCCAAGGAGGGTATGGCGGGGCCGTCTGGGAAGGGAAAGGAAGCTCCTAAGACGCCAAGGAGGACGCCTAGAAAAGTGAGTGGTCATAGTTATTTCTGTTCGGCTCTTACTGATCCCTTGTTGTAGGCAGCAATTGTTCCTCCGTCCGATTCCAAGGAGGAAAAGGAGGACGGTGATGAAGCTCCTCCGTCATGCGTGGAGTGCTTGCGGAAAAGGATCACATGCATACCTCAGCCTGGCAAGAAACGGTCTTGTATGGCTTGTTATAAGCGCAAGATTCGTTGCGATTTCTTGGACAAGACGGCGTGGGCGGTTTTGGAAGGCAGCAGGAGAATGGCGGAATCCGTCCGGGAATTGGCTGGGATGGAAAAGCGGAGGGAGTATTTCCGGCTGGAGTTGAAATGGTATGAGCTCCAACACTATTCCTTCGACTTACAGAGGACAGGGGAGTTGGACGCGGCAGCGGCGGACTTTAGGCTGCTACAGATGTTGCACCTGAGAGGTCAGGGCTTGGACATTCCGGAGGACTTGGAAGAG
>KN837105.1:300294-311478 GCA_000827215.1 Sphaerobolus stellatus SS14 | reverse complement strand
AATCAAGATAAAAGATATAAGACAAGATAAGAAAATAACGACGGAAAACAAGATTAGATAATGAACGTGAAAGCTGCGCGGGAAAGAAGCCGCGTGGAAACAGAGTATATGCGCATATATGCAGCATAAGTCGAAATATAATATAAAAGTCAAATAATAAAATGGCCGTTCAGATCAATACCTGACACTTATACCGATCCCTCTACGATTCTCTTTCGTGTGTTGAGAGTGAGTGTCCTTACTATAAACTCAGTATAATCGCCTCTTAACATGCCCATACCTCATGCCATAATTAGTTACAATATGATGTTTATGTTGCCAGAGTTAATAATCATCACTGATTACTTCAAGTAAAATATATAGGCTACTAGCTACTAGCATATTGATGTCTTAGCAGCTGGGAGATATTCACTTCGTTAGTTTGCAAAGCCAGCTAAAGAATACCTATGAATCAACTCCAATAATAAGATACCAGAGATTGTTCAGAGAACGTTACGCCAGCGTCAATGATTTATTAAGTGCCCTCCAAGATGCTGAGTTTACATACCTCAATAGATTAAATCATGCTCCGACAAATATTGCCCATAATTGCAACAGTAAACTTCCAATATCCCAGTTCATTGAACATTGATGTCCACATCGCACAAACAGATAGGATATCGAAGAATGTACAGCTTTTGAGAATCGGTTTACTCGAAAGATAGTTGTGTACTGCTCGGGAAAACCACCCATCTGGAGCCGGCCCAGGAGCTCATTCCAAAATGTTTCAGAATGAATCTATAACTGCTGAATGTGCTAAACACCGTCCGCCAGTTCAGAAAAACACCTAATTTTGAAAGTTATCCAGATGTAGAGATGCAACTTAAAATGGCAAAGATTCTGGATACAGGGAAATGAATATAATTTGAGCCGGGTTCGGCAAGAACTTGAAGGAGGTGCATGTTTCGACAGTTGATGATAACCAATGACTTGACATTGGTGAATCAACAGAAAAGGGGCATGTAATATTCCTGAACTCAGTGCCAAGAGCCATCCCCCAGACACAATTCCCATTCACCAAGTCCCCCTAGCTATAATTATATAATCTCTGACAATTACATAATATTTAGGGTTAGCTAACCATAGAATTCCCTAACTCTAACCCGGAGGGGGTAGTCAAAGTATATAAATGTCTTGAATATGGATTGAAATTGAACTTTAAAGGTAAAAAGAATAAATGGAAAATTGGCTAGGCAAAATGATGTGGTCAGAAATATAGGTGCAGGCATGTACCTCTGCACCATGGAGAATGGGAACAGCAGAATTAACAAGCAGTCGCCGAGGGAGCGCTCAGTTGCCAGGTGCTAAGTCCGCAACTGGTTGAGTGCACAGGTGCCTCCAAGGAAAAGTCGCCGAATTAGCGTGCAGTAACAAAATTAGCACCCATCGACCCTATCTCTACCGGGGGGGTCGACGGGCGCTTATTCAGCGACTTTTTTTAGCGCTCAGTCGCCGCGGTGCGAGGCACCCGCCTCACATAATAATAGGGTTAGGGTTTGTGTTATGTAAATGGAATTTACGTGAAACCTCGATAAAGTATTACCTCTTTTTGTCTTTCGGTGGTCTTATACTGTAGCTTTGACCAACATTTTATTCTTGTTTTACTTGTTTTGACTCCCCACTCACCTTTGACTCACCGTTGGGTCGGATAACCGGCTTTATCTTCTTACTACCTTTTCTTATTCGTCTTTTCTTATTTTTATGTCTCGCTTCCAGTCATCTCAGAAGCTGCGGTCTTAGATACTATATAGTATTCAGTACAGTCCACAACATTACACATTGATAACAGCATAAGGTCGACAAACCAACCAATTGAAATACGCCAAGACTCCATTGACGGCTCCAGTGACCTGAGGCAGACCAATAGAAGCTCTACATTACAAACTGATAATAGTGTAAGGCCGACCAGCTAACCAATTGAAATACGCCGAGACTTCAATGAAAAAACATCCACAAGGATCCCGAGGTATCCTACAATATCTGGAAGATTTCTCAATATTTTGAAGAAGATACATCCCTAACCTCGTACCTCAGTTTCGGGGATATAGCAAGGTTAAAGTTCCTCCTTCTCTCCGTTCTATAAAGCGAGGAGGGCAAATTCCTTTTCTATTTGCTCCTTCGGAGGAGCAAAGAGAATATCAAACTCCTTGGCAAGGATCTTTGCTCAATGTCTTTCTTCATCACGAAAATCAGAAAGCATCGATTCCCTGGGCTTCATATGTTCGAAAGGAGTGCGATGAGCACATCCTTCAGCCTTGCTTTTATTTTCCTTAATGAGCTCAAGTAATTCATTGACAACTTTCTGTGCTACTTGAAGTTCGTATTCTTCCAAAGTCGGATTGTCAATGAGGTCCTCGCTGGGTCGGCCATAGACACTAGCAAAAAAAATGGCAGCGCGTCTGAATTGCTCTTCACCTTCAGTACGCCAATATACGTCAATAAGGTCATTCAATGCATGGAAGTTGAGTGGGACTCCGGGTAATTCATCACTAAAATCGGATCTGTAAGCTGGATGTATTGTAAGCATGAATGCCACAACATCCATAATCTTCTTGACTGTGCAATTGAGGAGAATATCGGTCTTTCAACATAAAGTCTCGGTCATTCGAAGGGAAAGTTCGACGGAAGAATAAGATACCCAGAATAAGTTCCAGGATTAAATTGTGAGTATGGTGTTCTGATTGTCCACTTGATACAGTTGTAGGCGACCTGAATTTGGTAGTTCACGAGCCCAAATTTGGAAGAGGTAAAATAAGTTCTTCCTATCCATTCATCTAATTGAATATTGCAAGTGATTTCTTCCCAATTTTCTGACTTCACAAACTCAACCCACAGACGACGGAGTTTTCCGCCCATAGGTCTATGTTTTTTACCTGGTCCACAACAATCAGTGATAAACACCCCCAAGAGATTACATTATATACTTGTAACCTGTGTTTTTAGCCAGCCATAGAGTATTGCCTTGTCGAGTGTCAGTTGAAAAGAGATGATGACTAAAGAATCCACGAACCAATATCTCTGTAAGATCTTCATTCTGACGGAAGGTTAGTCAAATTACTTTTAAACATATATCAACATCACCCACTGATAAGTCACCGACAAGTGAGTCCAGTGAAACCATATACCCGGTCAGAGAAGCCTGGTCATCAGAACTATTGAGAAATTGTTCTATCCGATTTTGGGCGAGGGCTTCCTGAACAAGTGTTGCCAATTCCTCAAGCTTTCTACATTATCATCAGCAAAAACATTAAGGGAGAGCAGGACACAGCAAGAATCTCTTGAGGGCTTGACAGCATGAATCCACTCTCTCTCGTTGGCCCTGACTCTCCCTATACTGAATGTTGGCACCTAATCTCCCGATGCGGGCAGCAAGGTTTTCGAAATTCTGTTTATTTGTACGAGTTTCCTGGGAAATATTCCTGTTAATTAACGCAAGTCATTGCAGAAGACCCGTTACTTAACTCTATCTCTCGGATAAGTCCCAGCAATAAGCTAGCAGCCATCGTCACACTCACACCGGCAACAAGTTCAGTAGGTCCTGTGAGGAGTTACCAGTGTCTGTCAATATGGTATTTGTAGATTCTGAATGGGAAAATTGAGCAGGTCCTGGTAGAGAGGATGGTTGGGTAATTGAGGTAAAGCTGGAAGCGTGTGCGCCGTTGTCAGGCAGTTGTTTTGAATGTTTTCTCCCAAACAGCTTGGAGAGAGGAGTCACCATGATGAGGGGCAAGGGGTGTTGGACTTGGCCATGCGAGGTCACAGTGAAGCAATTTAAATACCTGCCATCACAGCTTCTCAGCTATGGCCTACACATGCTGTCATAAGATGACAATGTATTTACGGAGCTGTATGATTTCTACATCTATTTCAACCGCTGCCATCACAGCTTCTCAATTGTCATCTACACACACTGCCATAAGAGAAACAGCCTAAGGCTGTACATATGTATAGAATGCACACGGACTAAACACCTGATATCGGATCCGTTCATGATGGGAATAAATTTCCCACTCTCTTCAATCCGAGTACATACTAACTATGTGCCACAACATACACGTGCACAGGCGGCCTGCATGCGTACCTGCATGCACGTGCCTGCGCATGTGCCTGCACGTGTGTACCTGTGCGCGCATGCATCCGGCCGCCGCCACCTGCACCCCCGGATGCAAATAAAAATAATGAATTGGCTGAGTTTGCGTGTGGACAAGGAAAGGCAGTGTAGGTGATACCCAGCACTAAGTGCAATCCAAAAAATATAGATTATTGATAACCATCCTATGCAGCAAGACAAAAAAAGACACATCATGTGAAGACAAAGAGAGGCGTACAGGCAAAAAATAGAGACCAAAAATTGGCAAAAAATAAAATAAAACCGGAGAGAAATGCATGGCATAGTGAGAGAAATCAAGGGCATAGGAGAGAAATTTAAAACACATGATGAAATACTGGCGTAGGAGTAGAAAGTCATACAGGGTGCAGCGGGTGGGAGAACAAAAAAAGGGGAAGAAGCACGGCGTGGGAGACTAGCGAGTCTCAGTTAGCGAACAGATTCCTCAGCAGCAGCGAGGAACATACCTTGCGAGGTTCTGTTGCAAATAGGATGGCGGCGATATCCCTCTCCTCCCTCCTTAAATTAGGTAGCGGGTGAACCCACAAGGCTGCACATTCTGGTGGCTGCCAATCGCACACCGCCTGGCTGATTTCTGTTATATTCGGTGTCTAGCATGTTGCTGTAGCTATATGGCAGGCTGCTCCTGACCATTTTGCTATTGGTAATGCTCACGGTTGGGTCCAATTAGAGCCCTTTCTTGATTTTGTTGCAAATAGGGCTCAACAGCTGGCACCCAGAAAACCAAAACACAGCCATCCACTCCCTGATTCATCCTCACCGAATGGCTCTGGGACTCAGGATCCTTCAGAGGGTGCCAATGTCGATTATGCAGATTCTGATCACCCTCAGAAACGCCACCGGAATGAGAGCCATGGTGGCACACCCCCACCCAGCTCCCCTATGCCTCAATCCAGAGCTCTCATAATTCCTATGGAAGCATCAATTACGGTTTATTCTTACTGAAGAGAAGCAACGCTTATACCTCAAAGGCTTTGATCTTGCCAGTATTTAATGGTTTTTTATTTTCATTGCATGCATTCTAATTCCCTCAAGGTCTCAATGACATATACGAGAATCGAGAACTCAAGTTAGCTACAAATCATCCCGACCATTACATCCACACTATTTTGAGTGAACGGTCTGATGACGGTGCTGGTCAAATAAACGTGATTGTGACAATGGTGCCAGGACTCACTCAGTATACCCACAAAGCCCAAACAACACTGCACAACAATACCTATAAACATGTGCACAGCAAATTTAATGAATGGAAGGTCATGATCTTGGATTCCAAGGAAATCGAAGTAGTTGAATTATATTATCCTCATCAAATACATTTTTGATGAGACATATGAATTACTAAAGCCTTTCGCTTTATTTGGAGCGGATGGCTTAATGCTTTAGAAAAAGTCACCGGAAGGCGTCTCAAAATCACACTCCTCAATAAAGAAGGTAAATTGGAACAGTGTTGATGGATAGCAGTGCTCCGCAAATACAGGGCCTCGGAGACATTCTGATTAGGAAGCATAATCCTGCTGTTAGTGGAATTATGACGATAGATGCCAATGAGATTTTTCAATGGCTTATACACACACTTGCGACTGGCATTTCAAATAGTAAGTTCCTTATTTTCTATCATTCTAATGAATATAATTGATCAACCATCTCCCTAGCAATCTGGATCCCCTCAGTGAAGTATTGATGAAGGAAGATGTGGACTGGATTCATCCTTTTCGCTACATTACCAACCAAGAAGACATGGATACATTTATTCAATGGGCCTCGATACATCTAGAAGAGAAGCTGCGAGGTATTTATTTTATTGTTTTTATTCATCCTTTTCTCATGATCATTAATCAAAGATTGGATGGCTAATAAACTGGCTCATCTGTGGTATATCCCTTTGCTATGTCAGCATTTTTTGAAGATACCCCAATTGGATTGGAAGCTGAGCCCAACAGATAACAGTCTTAATAAATCATCCCATCCAGCAGTTAATTGTGCCACTGGAACATGTTTATCTCTTGTAGAAGCCATTGAGGGTATGTTTTTATTGTTATTTCCCATTGAAGTGTATATTCTAAATTTGTGACTTTATATTTATTTAGGCAAGACCTTACGATGTGCAGATATACACTGATTGGAAGAAATTGGATGAGACTTGCCTTCAGAAGAATTCACACAACACCATCAAACATTGTCTTGCTTCCAATGGACACTGAATGAACAGCTGTGCACAGAAGGCTAATGAAGATCATGAGGTTTGTGCCAAGCTCATGGAAATTCAAAAGCAGAATGTGAACCTTGATGAGAGGAAATGGCAGTTGGCAACTGAGTCAAAGGCATTGTGAGAAGATAAGAAGCAAACATTGGGGTAAGAAGCATAGAATTAATGTGCCTGCTGGTCGTTGTCCTACATTGCCTGACTTTGGTGATGTTGTTCCCCACAACTCAGATAAGGAAAACTTAAATCCATTTCTCGAGAATTCCTGTGGTTCCATACCATCTGACTTACCCCTTGAACTTGAGCCTCCTCCATAATCCAATTATCTGATCCCTCGCTCCATCCAAAGTTATCATTTTAACTCCCAGTCTGCCTTTCCCCCTTCTACTTGCCCATCTGCTTTTTATAGCAGCTATTCAGATGTCTATAACAACTCCACTAGACCTTCTAATCACAATCTTTAATTTTCGATGTACTTATATTTTACTGGACTTTAATCATAATTTTCATTTTTGACACATTTATTCAAGTATACTTCAACATGGTTGTCCAGATCCCTAAGCCGCCCTCTCTCCTGATATCATGTCCAAAATCCCACCACCCCGATGCTTAGCTAATTTGATGAATGATTTATGGCCTTACCAAAACGGGATGGCTTGGTAAGTTATGTTACATCGTTGGTCTTGCCCCCTTCAATCCCTCATGGACTAAGCATCCTCATATGTGGTATTTCATCCTAGCAAAGAGTTGTATGTTGATGCTTGGATCAATAAACCTTCCTTGATCTTGGAGAGCATATAATCCCATCAAGCATTCCATTAGATTGTTCCATTTCGAAGGGGCCTTATGGTGATAGCAGAGAGGTAGGAAAAGCTTGTGTATCAATTCAATGTCCAGCTCTTCACTGTGGTTGAGGTATGCAGTAGAGTCCTCACATTATCCAAGTCATCAGATGTCAGCAATAATCATTTGACTCTCCTGCATTATCCAATGAGCACACAATAGTGAGGAGGAAATGGTAGAGGGTACCAGCATATGTGTTCAAGCTGTCATTGTCATCCAATAGAATGTAGTGTTCAGTGTCAGCTGTCATAGGAGAGTCCATAATGGCTGTCCGGATGACCAAAGGTGAATTGTGAACTTCGCCCTGAATGGTCCTCATGTACTTCAAAATCCATGCTTTGAGACATGTCTCCCAGCTGACAGGAGCAGCTGTGGAGGGGGAGTGAAATCCCTGCAATATACTCATTGACCTTGTTCATGTAGGGGATAATGTCGGCAAGGAATATATGACATCCAGTATCCTTGAGGAGTGTGGGACTTCATTAGGAGCAGTGGGACTTCATTGACAGTGGGGACCACATTAATTGTGGGTTCAGGCAGCATTTGGGAGTCAATTTGGTCCATGTACAGCTGCCACAGATCGCCAGGTGGAGCCGTAAGTGGTGTTAAAACTTCGAAATATCGCAAACAAGATATTGAAAATACTTGAAGGGTTGCCTGGCAATAAACATAGCTTTCTGAAAACAGTATGGAGTCATCTGGATGATCCTGTGACCAGTGATTGCACATGGCTCCCTCGCTTGGAACGGAATATTCAGTGTTGACACATAATGCCAAAAATGATCTTGAGGCCGGGAAGAGCAGGCTGCCAGTGAAGGATGTGTCCAATTTCAGTGAGGTCACTGATGATATTAAATTTGAGCCACAGTTGAAGTTACTTGACATCAGCAAGTGGAATATAGATCTTGTTCTTGTCCACTTCCTTGAAGTGTTCTTTTCCATTGAAGTTATCCCTAAGCCCAGACAGTGTGATTGCATGCCCACAGATGTGACAGATGATGCACCGATAGGGCATCAATATTCCTAAGCCATAACAGTTAAGAATGGGCTGTGATATGAGTTCTGCAGGTGACAAAGAAGAAACAATATGTTCAGGAGATGGCAGGACCACCAGGCTCCCCTGTATGTCTGCCAGGAGTGTGTGATCATCAATGATATTCTCATCTGCTCAAAGGCATGAAATATTATCAATCAATCACACATGCAAGAGACAAGCAATGAATTTAGAACAGGATCAAGGGATAGAAATGATAATTACAATGTAAAGCAATATTGTTCAGAGTTAAAGATAAACTAAGCTGAAGTTTGAAGGTACAAGACATGAAATTGTAGAAGAATCAATTATTAAATCTGCAGAGAGAGAGAAATAGAATACAATATTATGAGGGAGATACCCAATGATTGGCATATTATGATGCAGAGTAATTATAGTGAAAGGGAAACATAAACGATGAGGGCAGGTAAAACAAAGTAACAAACAATGATATGCACAAGAATAATGAATCAAAGTTTCATTAAGAGTTCACCAAATAAGTTAAATAAAATGGAAATGAGATATAATGAGATGAGGAATAGTTAAAAGAATTCAGAGCAAGACATAGAAACATGGAGGGGAAATAAAGTGAATAAGAATGAGGAAGAACAACAGAGTGTACAGATATGAACTTACCTGGATCCAAATCCATGTCCATTCCATTAGCCTGAGGAGGGTCTTCCCATAAAGTGACACTAGTGTTGATTTCTGTGATGCATATATGTTCAAGCTTGAGGTGCTTTTTCAGCATGGTGAAATTCCGGTGACTATATGAGCATTGCTGTCTGTTGGAGGTGTCAGGACAGGCCAGAACACCAGTAGGTGTCAGGTGAGTAACAGGGTTGTACGAGACACCTAAATCTATATTCAGAGTGAATTCATGGAAAGGAGAGATGGCATTGTGAGTGCTCGCAGCGCATGCGCGCCGAACGAAGACAGTTATAATATTCGATTTACTTAGCTAATAAAAGCTCCAATAGTTCTTAGTGCTCGAAGTTCGACCAAGTAAAGTTGTAGAATATAGGAGATAGTAGATGATATTTTCGAACTGAAATACAGGAGTTTTTATACTAAAGAGAAAGTGGCACTTAACAAAGGAATGGTAAACAAAGGTAGGTATTAATAGAAATATGTGCGAATGAGCTGCGGGAAATACAAAGGAGGTGTCATATTTGAACGAACCAGTCAAGAAAGGAGTACTGACATAAAGAAACAATGGAAGCTAAGTATAGGTGAGAATAAAGCCATAAAGGAACAATCAAAGTGCGCAGATATGCGCAGAAAATGAGATAATGAATAATCAATAATAAAAGTAGACGCATATATGCGTCGAAATGTAATAAAAGAGATAAGGAAAAATATATCTTCATGAAGTCGTAATTGTCGACATAATCGCCGTGTAGGGAGCATAACTCCCTTACAGCATACTTGATTTGAAGAAATAAACATGCCCATGGTCACATTTCTTGTGCTGCTGGATGTCCTTAAAGTTGTTGCCACAGAACAGACATTGTACCCTGTATAATGAATGAATGAATGAATACTAGTTAGATAGGAAATGAAAATAGCCTTTTCATGGTGGATTCAAAGTTTGAGCTTGGATTGAGAAGTATTACAGGGTAATAAGCAGTGTGGATGGACTTTGAAAACTGGAGTTGCAAAGGATGGGCTTGGGCACCCACAGTGACCCACATCTCTGCGCAATAGCAGGGAATTGACATGGAATGCTAATAAATATCTTAAAGCAGAGATAATTATAATAATAATGATATATTTTGTCTCTGTCATTGATATACATACTATTAGGAATGTGTTAGGGTGGAAAACAAAGGGAAGTTTGAATATCAGTGACTGAGGCTTATCATTTCAGTCTTGGATGGTTGTAATTCCCTTGCGCACTTATAATATTATTTAAATTAGAATATTACTACCTTAGGTATATTCATTCAGGAGGTTCATTGTTTTGGGAAAGCTCACCTGCAGAGAAAATAGGGATTTTAAATCTAAGATTGCTAACTTAGTGTTATTGTTTCAGGAGGTTCATTCCCTGTGGGAAGTGCCTAAGATGGAAACAGTGCCTAAAGTATAGCAAAGGAGCGAAGTGTGTGCATGTTACGTCCTGATATGGAATACACCTGGTAAGCTGCACGGAAGTAAGCCAACATTTCCCGTCAGAAATGCCAATGACTTGTACTGAAGGGACATGGCTTCAACTTATGTGTTGCGCCCTGCATGGTCGTAGGTTGTCCCTACTTCAGAGTTCAAGAGTAGAGTTGAGAGTAAAGCTGAGTGGGAACGAAACCCGAGCGGAAAGCAGACAAGAGTAGAGTTGACAGAGAATACGAGATTTGATTTCTGACTGAGTAAAAGTAGATACAAATGAGCGTATTTAAATATAATTAACCGAGCGGAAAAATATTGGATAAAAAGATAATTGGTGTATGATGGTGTGATGATACGCTGTGCAGAGCACAAACTCAAGCAGCTTGTGACGACCGCACCGGTTCTCATACTCCTGAGCAATTCCGCACCTTATCGTTTGGAAGCCGACTCCTCTGACTTTGCGACCAGAGCCGCCCTCTCTCAACTTTTGGAAGCAGATGGAAAATGGCACCCAGTCGCGTTCATGTCCAAGAGCCTCAACCCGGTGGAACGCAACTACGAGATTCACGACAAGGAGATGTTGGCAATCATTCATGCGTTAGATGAGTGGCGACATTTCCTTGAAGGGGCCCAGCACAAGTTCGAGGTCTGGACCGACCACAAGAACCTGCAATACTTCGTGACGTCGAAAAGTCTCAACAGACGTCAAGCACGGTGGTCACTCTTCCTCTCTTGTTTCGACTTCACGCTTCATCACAAACCCGGACGGACTATGGGGAAGACGGATGCACTTTCCCGGCGGGAAGATCATGGCTCAGGCAATTCGGACAA